>OZ007567.1:67282357-67496649 GCA_963931925.1 Onchidella celtica
CGCCAGACAGTGCTATCATCATAATAAAAATTATACTTTCTGCTATATCAACCTCAAAAAAATAACGTTTTCCCTCAAAGACAACTCAGCCAAGATCCCGTTATACAGCAACAGCAGTGAAGTGAATTACATTTGGGACAAAACATGTCATACACTGAAAACCAAGTCTCAAAAAAGCAGCAGAAGAAAACGACAGCAATAATAGTAACAACAACAACGCCATCTTATTTGTGGACAAGGCAAACTGACATTTTAAACGCTGCTACAAAATTAAATCATTCCTATAGAAGTTCCTCACTTCCTCCTTAATGCATCCATTTGTGGATGTTCTTTCATATCTCTTTCATTGTGAACAACAACAACAACAACAGTTTGGGGGAAACACTGCAACCCCAGGTTTTCAGTACGAACCAGCAATGCTTAAGCCATTTTGGCTCCGAGGGATGGAGGAGGAGAGCAGAGGCAGAATCACAAAAAGCCTGAACATTAGATTTAGGGGACACGTCTGGCTTTGGACTCACTGACTCATTTTCTCATAAAGCAAAGACTGAAATTCACTGGCAAATCTTGGCCGGGATCCATTGATAAACAGTAAATTTTCAACAATTTCCAGACAAAGTTATTTCCTAAATGAAAGTAGGAGAAAACGTGTGGGTGGCAGATCTTCAGATAACATACTGCTGGCTCGAACTAAAGGCCAGTTTACAGAGATTGGAGACGAGAAAGTCTGAGGTCAAGCAGTGTACATTTTTCATAACCAGATTGTGTAGCGTCATGCCACTCAATGTACGGCCATTGCGTGATGATGTAATAGTAGTAAAATACGAACTATCAACAGCAATAACAGCAACAATGCTGCCCGTCATCTTAGTGACGCTTGGCGATTTATTTGCCAGGCAAAGACAAAATGTAAAAAGTAATGGGTTAGAAAGTTGTCATCACATCTGAGATGTTCAACGATTAAATTTTCTTTGAACCAGACAGTCGTCTCAAACCAAAATGAGACAATGGCTATTTCCGTTTTGTTTTCTTGTTCTTGAGATAATGTCTATTTCAATACCTTTGATAATCAAACAAGGGCATCAAATTCACCACGGTCTGTTAGAAATGAGTAACTTCAGTAACCAATTGTTGTACATATGGCGACGCTGCTGTGTTACGGAAAGGGACCGAATGCTCTAACAAAGTTTTACAGGAGGTGCACTTTGCTCAAATTCCATATTGTGATGACCAAATCAACTCATGATCACAGAAAAATATCAAGTAGATAAAGAGAAAAAGCACATTTCATTCTATGAAATGATGTTAAAAAGTAAATTTGACAGGATGTTCATATATATACACGTAATTAATGCTCTTCTCCTGGCGCAGAGCAGTTTGGGGGAAACACTGCAACCCCAGGTTTTCAGTACGAACCAGCAATGCTTAAGCCATTTTGGCTCCGAGGGATGGAGGAGGAGAGCAGAGGCAGAATCACAAAAAGCCTGAACATTAGATTTAGGGGACACGTCTGGCTTTGGACTCACTGACTCATTTTCTCATAAAGCAAAGACTGAAATTCACTGGCAAATCTTGGCCGGGATCCATTGATAAACAGTAAATTTTCAACAATTTCCAGACAAAGTTATTTCCTAAATGAAAGTAGGAGAAAACGTGTGGGTGGCAGATCTTCAGATAAAATACTGCTGGCTCGAACTAAAGGCCAGTTTACAGAGATTGGAGACGAGAAAGTCTGAGGTCAAGCAGTGTACATTTTTCATAACCAGATTGTGTAGCGTCATGCCACTCAATGTACGGCCATTGCGTGATGATGTAATAGTAGTAAAATACGAACTATCAACACAACAGACCCTCTGATATTGGAATCTGTGATGCAGAAGAGACAAACAGCAGGTTTCCAGAACCACAATCATGATGAAAGCAAACAGTTGAAAACGGTCGGGTAAGGCCGGAGCACAGAATAGTTGACCATTAAGAAATGACATTAAAAACAACCAAAACGACGCACAAAATTTGATGGGTAAGTGCACCACTAACCAGAAAGACTGAGAAAAGTTTGAAAAGTGCACCACTAACCAGAAAGACTGAGAAGAGTTTGAAACTCATCAGATTTGTGCTAGAATGCCATAAATACAGGTCCATTTGATATGCTGTAGATCCTTTGTGGCTCTGAGATTTATTATTTTTTTATCGTCTGTCTTTGTTAAATTTACACACATCCTCCGACTGGAATAGTTCAACGCCATGAAATGTTTGTCTGAATTCTCAGTTTGGATAATCCGACATGGTACAGCAAGGGTAACAATATAGCGGGTTTTCCCTCACGCCTAAAGTAACAGTAGAGTAGCTGTTTTCTGTCTAACGCTCCTAAAGTAAATGGTAAAGCCATTTACTCTGTAATATGGCAAAAGTAACAGTAAAGCTATTTTCTGTTTAACATGCCTAAACTAATAGTAAAGCTGTTTTCTCTTTAACATTCCTAAAGTAACAGTAGGACCATTTCCTCTCTAATGTGCCTAAAGTAACAGTAAAACTGTTTCCTTTGTGAGGTGCCTAAAGTAGCAATAAAGCTGTTTTCTGTCCAGCGTGTCCAAAGTGTACAGTCTCACACCAAGGCTAACATCCATGAATGATTTCACTGATAACCAAGAGCATAATGGTTCAGAACATCCTCCTCCTGCATTTGCCCTCAATATGTACGTCAAACAGCACTTACTACTTGCCATGAGAACCGAACTTGGTCAGTCCGTAACAATCTAACTAAAATAGGCTCTAGGGAGATGCACCTCATAAAAGATTCGTGGCATTACTTTCTGAGACCAACTGTTCGCCATGACACGTCCGACGTGAGAGATGGAATGTACACACATCTCAGGATCAGCATGGTGAATTACTTGGTAGCAGGTATTTTGGACCAACGGGAAGGAGGATGAGCTGGTTAACAACGGACATTAGACCAGAAATGATAGAATTCCACAACAAACTATTTAATAACAGATTACACAGTCAAGGATCTGTTTCTAACAAGATCCATATGCCCCCGTACTCATCTTGTCACCGATCCCCGAACGGCCATTTGCACCAATGAGCTGAACAAGATCAAGATCATGATCTATAGTGTGAAATCCAAACACCAACACAATCTTGCAGATAATGAAAGTAGTGTTTGATAGTCACCACGTACGTAGACTCACTGTGGAGAGTGATGAATGAACCTAAAACACAATGTCCAAAACGGCTTTACACAAGTTCACTCTATTCTCATATCCTTCTAAAATCCTAGTCTAGATATCTAGACTAATTTTCACACAATCAATCGCTGGAGAACAACTGATAACGGTTTCACCCCTCTACTAAAGCTCTCCCATGCATAAACCTAGCATAGACAGTCGCATCTGATCACAACAACAAGGAGCAAACAAACAAAAGCCACACAAAATTCAAGTAGTGACGTGAACCAAACACGTTCCGACATCCATAACACAAGTAACCCATATCAGCAATCACACTGCTAGTGACAAAAAAACGAGAACCACAAGTTTGATGACAATTCCCTAATAAAAAAGGAATAAGAAAAAAAAACGTTTCTTTATTAAACAACGCATAATGCCAGATGGGAACCTCTCTGTCGTAATGTCAGGTAACCGCCTCTAAAATTTGTCAACTTCCGACCAAAACGGAAGTAAACAGCATAAAAAATGTGTGCAAACAGCAAAACTGGTGTCGTAAGAGCCAGTCCATCCAGCTGAGTGGGGAAGGGGGGAGGGGGGGGGGTTACTGGCCATACGGGCTGGCCATGAATAAGAAATGGGGAAGTGTGGGTGAGGTATCAAGCCCCGAGGTCTGGTGGTATAATCTAGTCATTAGACTGGGCGGACAGGAGCAAGCAGGGCTAATTAAGGGCCCACTTCACCAACGGCTGGCTCTGGTCATACGGCCAGCGACCTAGTCATACGGGCTTTTTCCATCTTAAGTGCAAAGTCAATGGTTAGCCATTGCCTTGTCAAATTCACAAGTCCTGCTCCTCCGGCCACCCACCCCGCTCTAAAGTAAACAGTGCCAGAACTGGTAGGGCTGGAAAGACAAAACAAAACAACAAACAACACATTTAAACTATCAACGGCCAGCCAATCTGTGTTGTCCAGGCAGTACCGGCCAATAATGCATGATAAATCGTTCAGACTGCCAGAAAACAAACATCAAACAGGCAAGCCAATATTTGCCAGAGGATTGAGAGGGAAATACATTTTGGGAAGGGGAAGGAAAGAAGTTTGGGGATCGGAGGGGTGGGATTTTATCATTTCCTGTTAAGATTTGGAAGCGAATTTTTTCCTCCTGTCGAAGCAAGGACAAAGGGAGAAAGTTCAGAATGGCTGACACGATGGAAGGATAATGAAAAACAGATGGACTTAAGGAAAGGCAAGAAAGATAAATGAATGCATAAAGATGGAGATTGTGAAAGGAATAGAAGGTGGGGGGAAGACAAGAAGAAATG
Source organism: Onchidella celtica (assembly GCA_963931925.1). Lineage (NCBI taxonomy): Eukaryota > Metazoa > Mollusca > Gastropoda > Systellommatophora > Onchidiidae > Onchidella > Onchidella celtica. The sequence continues at coordinate 67,286,853 of OZ007567.1, forward strand.
AAGCTACAGAAGAGGTCATGACATTAATGTATTTATAAAATTATAAAAACGTTCATATCTCTTTTAGACCATATGTTTTCAAGAAAAAGGGATTTTCTGAAAACCGATTTTCTTATATTAACACAATACAGGTGTTACAGTACTTAACTACCATAATTGTTACGTGTCTGTAAACTAGAGGTATTTAACTCACCTTTTCTTCCTCCCATTTGGAATCGCAAACGCCATTTTCTGATATCTTGGAATAAATTCAGTCACCGGGATTAAAACAACTTGAGAAGTTCAAAATGCATTCCAGCAATCCAAAGTTCTCCCCCCCCCCCCCTAAAAATCCAACAGCAGGTGAATATTCACAATGAAGGAGCAAAGAACACATACAATATTTCACTCTTAATAGGAGCCTTAAAATGGGTTTGCTGTGATAACTGATCAGAATTTTCTCCTTACAAAACTCATGTCACTTCTACTGAAGTAGGTGTGGTAGTCTAAATGCGACTTACTGCCTTTTCACACCAGATATCCGTGTTCGTCCACCTGAAGGACTGAAGTTTTGCACGTTTGCCGTGTCCTCATGTGAAGAGTTTGTCCGCATGTGAACAGCAAGGCTGGAGTGATTATTCCCGTACAGATTTTTTTGCGATATGACAGTGGGGTCAGCAAAATAAAATATGGCAGTAAGAAAACGAAAGGCATGCGTTGAGATAATTTGAGAAACTGTTGAGGAAACCTGTAGTTTGACAACTGGTCACATAAGGACGTCACAAATGTCTCGGTGATAAAAAGTATTTTATTTTAAACCCTTATCAAAAGCAAACTGACATGTTAGGCTGAGACGCTATTTAAAGACCCATTTTCGCCGTGTGATAATTATGTTGGCTTAAGTTAAAATGCCCGTCTTTAAAGTCCCGGTGCACAACAAGCCAACAGGTCAGACAAAAATAGGCTGTTATTTGTAACTTTTGTGACAATCCTGATTAATTTCACCTTGTGTCATGTGTCTGAAATTAACCTATTTGACATTACTGACTCCAAGTGAATCGGCAAATCTGGGTTCAAGATCAATGTGAACAAAAATCGTGCCTGTAATAGTTTGATCTCTTACTAAATAGTTTGATCTCCCATTAACTACCAATAGGTCACGTATTTGAAATATCGTATTGTATACTTATAGAAATAAAAAAATCGGGATTTCATTCACATTTCCAACACAAATATCTGGGTTACCTAGAACCTATTTATAAGATTATGAAAATTTGTCCTCAAAGATTCGAATTGACAGTCACTCCCCAGAGGACCCGGCTTAATTACTTCAGCTCGCGGTCACAGTGAGGATCACAATACACGGAACAAAATGACAAAATGTACCGTAGACCACTTTTCACTGCCACTCACGTAACATCTGAATTAATTCAAATTCAGAACTTTTTAACGTTTCAGGAGAGTTTCGACAATTTCCCTGAAGTTTTGACGACTGTTTGTTTATCATAAAATCTACTGCGCACTGATTAAGCCGTTTTCTCTCTCTCTCTTCACCCCTGCTCCACCTCCGCAATTTCCACGCTCGCCCCGAAAGAGATCAGTGCACCGATCATGTCACATCAGCCCATAGATAATAGTACACACTAGTAGTTATTTCTTAACACAATCAGATTCCGTCAACAAACCTCTATCTACCGACACATGACACGGTCGGTTGGCAATAGGCGCACACTTTGAAACATGACTGCTTTAACGCTTGAACATTGAAAAGCACGACGTGTCCGTCAATGTGACAGTGACACTTTTTCTCCTACAGCACAGTCGATGGTCAACAGAAAACAAATCTTTAACTGTGTCGCTCGCAGTGTCTGTGTGTCATTGTGACCATCATTCCGTTCTGCCCATTTTGACTGTGTGACACAACAGACGTGTGTTTACGTGTGTGTGTGTGCGCTTCAAAAGAGAATTATTAGACTTCAGAAGCAGCCTTAAGCACGCCCGTCCTCCTTCCACACCCCACCCACGCCCCCTAGTATGGCTTTTTACAAGACAGGATCCCCCTACAGTGTATACAGTCAGCCCTTCCTTATTCTTTTATTCTTGCACTGTCTTCATTCCAAACATGTCAAATTATACAAATAACTTAACAGGCTTCTCTCACTCCTCCAGATAATAATGCAAAGACTTCTGCTCCAAAGTGTCCAGGTTTAGTGGAGTTAGCTGGGTGTGCCACACCCCTGGAGATCGGTTACTTATTCACAAAAGTTTAACATCATTTACTTACCGTCCCATAATTATGGGATGTACCCACTATCTCCTTTTCTTGCAATGTGTTTTCTGTCAAAAAAATAAAAATATAGAATATTTTTTGTTTTGGAGTCCATCTTGGAAGTATTACAAAAGATAGTAGAAATAACGTTAATTCTACATTCTTTGATATTACCAGGACACTGGTGGACGTGTAATGTTTGGGCGTGCGGGAAGCCGACGGGCCGACACAGATAGTTGGTATGAACGGCCCTTTAGGCGACGAATGTTTTCGAAATAACAACATAATTATGAAGGCATTCCTTGCAATACAAAGTTTATTGTTGAAACAATGCTGTTGTTACATACCGTCTGAATCACAAAGCGATCTTATTGTAAGACACATTTTTCATGACTGTAATCGAGATAGCTCGGGGGAGAAAAAAAATATACGTGGAAGTTGAATAGCCATCATAATCAAAACTACCCATGATTAAAATTAAACAATGAACAAAAAATTAAGACTCGATTCTGGTCAATATATAATTATTTTCGGTTACCGTGAAGGTCAGATCGTGCGGGCTCTCCATTCAGACCCCACCCCTCCCCAACCCATTACTGTAAACAAAAAAGAGAGAGAGAGGGAGAGCATTACCACCTGTTCAACTTTTTTACGATTCACCAGTAAACACAACTGACCTAATATCTCTAATTTTTGCACTTTATGATTTATCTCGCATTCACTGACAGGATGCCGTATAAATATTGCAGTTGATAGTATATACAATATTTTATTGTGTGAACATTTCACTGCATTTATTTTGTTCAGGTAAGACTTGTGTCACCTGTACCTTAGGACTGTGTTCTATTGTTATTATCTTTATTATTATTTTTTTAATTGTGACTATAATTATTTTACTTTGACTGGGTCAAGCCGTGAATTGGAAAAGCCAAGTTGACAAAAACAACAACCCAGTAATTACGTGTTTGACATGGACGGAAACCCTTTACAGCACTCTAGTGTTCGTTTTCCATTGTACTGAAATGTTACGAAGTAATCAAGTAGGCCTAGGCAACTCGGACGACAGCCAGGTAATAATACAGAAAAACACCACTGAATTTCTCACATAATTCACACAAACAAACTCAAAGTTACACCCATAAGAACTCAGTAACTTGCTGACTGAGGCTGCGGTTGTTGTGTTGTCTCCCGGTGACACATGTGTAGGCAATCGGCTGTGCAAGCAAAGAAGGTAGAAGTAACTACAATCTTTGGTGCAAGCAACAGATAAGCTGGCGGGGGTTTGCCAAAACCGTGTCGAAGGTCACAGGTCGCGACAAGGTGTGCTTACTCTTTCGTAGTGTTAAGGCTCTTTCACACGAGTGTCAGACAATAAGGGGGTGAATGGCTTAAGGGCGCTTTCCATTGGATATAACCCCACAGACCACGTTAAACAGGGTCCCACCAGGCAAGGGTGAAGCGCGGCCCTTAGCAGGGGGTAATCAGAATTTAAGCTAGTAAGATCCTTACATTAGGACGTCTCGCTACATCACATTCACATAGAAATGCATACACGCCACTAAAACAATGAAACGGGTGCGATGCATTGCAATATCTCAGGGGTTCCCTGACGCGAGGACTATTCTTGTCAACAGGACAGGAATTCAGCAATCTACAAGCTATACTAATCTGAAAACACCATTCATTCATACTAACAAACGCACATTTTTCATCCATTTTTTAAAATATAATTTGAACGGCAAGTTTTCATTGTCATATTCATAGCCAGAGATTTTGTTATTCTACCATCCCGCAAAATTTCTCGAAAAAGACCCATTAACATTAAATGGCAGAAAGTGCTTAAGTGACGTCTCTGTGACACAACAATGTGCAGCGACCTCGTAGAAGTGGCTTTCTGCCGTTGCGGTATAGGTTCGCTGTGAACTAATGTTCTTGATACATTCGACTGATTTTGATCACAGTTATATCCAGATCTATATTATATTTTTATGCTTTGATAGCTTTTGCTGCGCGTAGGGTAAATTAGTCTTAGATTACCTCTAACAAACAAAAAAATTCACACAAACTTGTTCACTCTACCCTTTACCTTTCGATTAGGATGAAAACGACCGCTCAGTGAAAAACATGCAAAGGTAAAATCAGGTCAAACTTTGATTATAATCCTATTTTTTTCCCCACAATTCTGCTTTCTGCGGGGCCGCTTCGACGAATACAGGCTATCCGCAAGCTTGCTTCTGGGTGTAGTCAAGTCTTCTTCGCCTTTGTTAATAACTGATTATGGACCAGTTCATAAGGTGTAGGTCCCTATAAAGATGCCTTTCGGTGAGGGGTGTTGGACTATAGCGTGGTAGAATAGAATGCTCAACTGACTAAATGAACTTGGGCTTGATCCGAAAAGCGCCGTAATTCTAGAATTAATATTCGAAGGGTAATCACTGATTATTTGATTATGAGGAATCCTCGCCCCTGCCACCAGGGTACATGAACAAATTATTAGTCGATGCTGAACACATCGGCGAAGGATTGCCAATTATAGAACAAGGAAATGATTATCAGCACAGCAAATTCTGCCCTAGCAAAATAAGCTGAAGACGGAGGTATCTGGCCAGAGTAGGGCGCTTAACCTAGATACCACGCACCCTTTCCACTATTATCAGCACATATAAGTTCTCTATAATATGCTTCTGTTGAGGTTGTGTAACTGGAGATGTGTGATAAATGTACGTGATGGTACAGAAACCTCAGAATCTTCACGACCATGACAAAAAGAATGTTGTCCGGGCGCTTAGTCTAATTCCAAAACCAAATTGAGAAAATACTGGGCTGTGTTCACTGTTCAACTGTAATTATCATCGCCACTTTTGGTGTCAAATATACAGCAACAAGGGTGAAACTATGGGGGAAATCTCTTCCCTTTTTCAGATCATGTGCTGTTGAGAGTGTGTGGGTGTGCGTGATGAGAGAGTGGGTGTGTATTTCTTCTGAGTTTGCATATATTTATTAATATGTAAATGTGTTGGCATATGCCCGTCAGAATGACTATTTAAGACTAGCGGCGACCTACAGCATGTAGGGGGAGGGAGAGAAAAGATAAGTGAGGGAGGACCACGCACCCACCCACCCACCTTTTTTTCCCCCCAAATGCATGGAAAATAGCTAATATGTGAAGAGGTGGAAAGGGTTTGGGGGAGGGGGAGAAGAATAAAGAAAGAAAAAAAAATGGAGTAGCAACGACACCTTTCACTGGCTGTGACAATTAAAAAAGTTATATGTACTAGACAGCAATAGCAATAGTAACTGCATACATGTAATCATACTGTAATGGAGCTGGAGAGCGAACATGTACGCACATAAAACGTTGGTGATTATCATCGTCATACTATAACAGAGCCAGAAGGAGAACACGTAAGTACCCAAAGCTTCATGATACAAAAATTATGAAATCTCGCGTCCTGTCTAAATTCTGCGGGGAAAGCTTTTGACACATACATTTGGACAAATTCAGTTTTTTGTATATTTATTTCTAATCTTTTGGGCGGCAAAAAGAGAGATGCATTTTCTTCGAGTAACGAGTGGTATAATCAGAAATTTCGTTATTCGTCTCTCTCTCTCTCTCTCTTTCTCTCTCTCTCTCTCTCTTTCTCTCTCTCTCTCTCTCTCTCACATTCTCTCTCTCTCTCTCTCTCTCTCTCTCTCTCTCTCTCTCTCTCTTAGAATTGACAACTTTGAAGCACATGATACCCGTATTGAATACAAGTAGTAGTTTGCAATAAGTGCCATGATAGTGATAGAATTAAAAGTAGTAAAAGAAGTTGTAGAAGTGGCGGCCCTTAGATTAATGCAAGCAATTATGTAACAAGTAGCAATGCAGAGTTACAGTGCTATAGACTGTAGTGGGACCAATATTGATAAGAGGAGGAAAAACTACAATTGCAACCACTGCCCGTGTGGTCTCCATTACATGTCCTGCCTGATCGGCTTGATACACCTGCAGTCTGATCTAAGGTTACTGATGTGAAACCAGGTAAGTTGGCTTGACTTGTAGTGGCCAGTAGTTGGTCAGACCCTTGTGCTGATAGGGGAGGGAGGCGGTTGCGTGGGCAAAAGCAGGTAGTATGACCTGTGTGTGTGTGTGTGATTGATCAGACAGCGTGTGTTAGGAGCTGCCGAAGGTTGGGGGAAGGGGCGGGGGGGGGGGGTGAGAAGGATTCTCCAATTCAGAACGAGGGTGGGCTTATTCCTGGGGGGGGGGGGGGGGGAGGGGGGGTAGACTTAGTGGAGATGAAAAAATGAAGAGATTCAAATGGTATTGGGAAAGCAGGAAACAGCTTCAGATTGAAACATTTTTTGTTGGAAGAATAAATGGCTCCGGACATGAAAGAGAAACAGAAAGAACAATAAAAACAAGGAGAAACAAACATACAAATTTAATACATGAAGAAGAACAACAATTGCTTTACAATGCTTAATTCAGGAGAGAAAGAGAGGGGAAGGTAGAGAGAGAAAGAAAGAGAGAGAGAGAGAACGAAATGATAAAGACAAACTACAGAGAGGCGGAGAGAGGGCAAGAAATACAGTTACACGTGACCAGTGACAGAAAACCAAAGAGGGACTTGTATTTCTGCGAAATGACAGATGAAAAGGAGAACGACGTCCGATGGGACATGTGAAAAACTTCCTCAATCTGACGACGCTCTATTTATCTATCTATCTATCTATCTATCTATCTATCTATCTATCTATCTATCTATCTATCTATCTATCTATCTATCTATCTATCTGTCTGTCTGTCTGTCTGTCTGTCTGTCTGTCTGTCTGTCTGTCTGTCTGTCTGTCTGTCTGTCTGTCTGTCTGTCTGTCTGTCTGTCTGTCTGTCTGTCTGTCTGTCTGTCTGTCTGTCTGTCTGTCTGTCTGTCTGTCTGTCTGTCTGTCTGTCTGTCTGTCTGTCTGTCTGTCTGTCTGTCTGTCTGTCTGTCTGTCTGTCTATCTATCTATCTATCTATCTATCTATCTATCTATATATCTATCTATCTATCTATCTATCTATCTATCTATCTATCTATCTATCTATCTATCTATCCATCTATCTATCCATCCATCTATCCATCTATCTATCCATCTATATATCTATCTATCTATCTATCTATCTATCTATCTATCTATCTATCTATCTATCTATCTATCTATCTATCTATCTATCTATCTATCTATCTATCTGTCGGTCTGTCTGTCTGTCTGTCTGTCTGTCTGTCTGTCTTTCTAATCTATCTATCTATCTATTTATCCACCTGCCTACCTACCTACTTACTCACCTACCTACCTATCTACCTACCAACCAACCTACCTACTTACCTACCCTCCTAATCTCTGTCTATCTATCTATCTGTCTATCTATCTATCTATCTATCTATCTATCTATCTATCTATCTATCTATCTATCTATCTATCTATCTATCTGTCTATCTATCTATCTATCTATCTATTTATCTATTTATCTATCTATCTATCTATCTATCTATCTATCTGTCTATCTATCTATCTGTCTATCTATCTATCTATCTATCTATCTATCTATCTATCTATCTATCTATCTATCTATCTATCTATCTATCTATCTATCTATCTATCTATCTATCTATCAAATCGCCTTTTCATACCTGATTTTCACTATCGGGATGGTAGCGTTGGCAATGAAAGAGCAATGCCCAGAAAGACGGAGAGAAAGAGACAGAGAGAGGAAGTGAGAGAGAGCGAGAGAAAGAAAGAGACAGCCAGACAGGCGGACGATCAGACAGATAGACTTTAAAATATTTTATTTAATCGCCCAAACTAAAAAAAATATACATAAATGGTGGGCGAGAAAATGATTTAAACTTTCTATTTTTCCAGCGAAATTTTTCCATGTAGATATTAATGGTGAGAACATAAAAATAGCCCTCGGGGCTTTCCCGATCAATACAGCGAAGTGAAGAGTAGGCCGAGAACTTAAGAGATACTTGTATATTGGTGAGATGTTCTTAGACCAGGGAAGAGATAAATCGGACTGGCAACGGAAATCCATAACGACAGGTTGATAAACAGCAACATGGGGATAAACAAGATAAAGAAATATAACTTAGGAAACACGGAATTTTATTTTATAGATAATGATTAGAAAAGACATGAAATATAGAAAAAATAATGACGGTGGACGGAAAGAGGAGAGTTACATACACGGACAGGAAGTCCGTTAAAGAAAGCAAAAGAGAATGTATGTGGAAATGACAAGTAAAAAAGAAGGAATTGTCTTGGGAAAACAAGAAAGAAATAAAGAAATACAGTAGGAAGAGATACACGAAAATTAGACAGAAAAAATGGGAGGGGAGGGGGAGGGCGAGGGGAGTGGGACAGGGAAAATCTTTCTGAGGCCTGGACTTTCAAGCAACTCGAGGTGAACTAAACGAAGTCGAGCTATAAATCAGAAGAGCTCGAATAATCAGAGCCTCACTTTGATGGGTTCAGAGATCATGTTTATTACAATGCGTTTCTTTCCCACTTTTTCCCTGGCAGATTGCATTTTTGTTATCTTTCAGGGAAATGTACAGAATACTATTGATTGTATTTCATTGTCACGAAATACATGCAGACATAAGACATAGACAGACGGGCAGACGGATGGACAAGCAGACAGACAAGTAGATAGATAGATAGATAGATAGATAGATAGATAGATAGATAGATAGATAGATAGATAGATAGATAGATAGATACGTAGGAGGCTGCCAGCCACACAGACAGACAAACAGATAGGCAGGTAGAAAGGCAGCCAGACGTAGATAGAAAAAAAAAGAATCAGTGAACCGGGAGATCTGGCTATGTACATGGATAATTTAATATGAAATGTCCGGTATTAATACTAACTCATTCTCACTGTTAAGAGATATTCGATTTTCCGATTCTATGTTCGAATTTCACAAGCCAGGGCAAGTCCCAAAACCAGAGGAATTTCAATACCTTTTCGCCGTTACAGTTTGGCAGAGGTACAAACAGTGAAGTCGAGGCGAATAATTGATGTTAATGGCTGATTACACATCTCTGCTAAGGTCATCACGGAATAAAAACATCAACAACATCGGCGATATACACAACTCAAGACTGACTGCAACAACTGCCAAGTCGTACATGTTTTTATCAGAATGGAATGTGACATGAGCAAGAAACTGGAGACAAAATGTGAAAGTCTATCTCAGGTGGGACAAGCAAATCCTAAACAGCCTGCTCTTTGTTAATTAAAAACAAAAAAAGTGGACATTGCTCAAGTCAAGTTGCCCAATAGATTTTCGAATTGTTTGTTTATTTATTTTGTTGTGGTTTTACAGCAATTTAAGACAGGATGTATGAGGGGCAATGTTTGCACCTTGGTCCGGCTGTCCAGAATAAAACGACCAATTAGTTAGGTTGGACCTGGCCCCGACAAGGATTCGAACTAATGGTCATTTCTACAGCAGTTCAGTATAAAACTAGCTAAATTTTAGTGTATTCGCGAAGCCTTGCAGGTGTCAACGTTGTGTTATCAGCGTGAGAAAACAAGCCAGGTTAATGAGTCACACAAATGATCAAAAGTTTTTCAAACGCATAGCACCCTTATTCCGTACAACTGGCCTGTACTTGGTAGTCGGAAATTACAGGAGTGTTGTGCAGGTTGTGAAATTACCAAGGGATCAACCCATTTTTCATGCAGCCTATGTGGGCCTTCCGTATATGTGTGCAAGTTGACAAATAAATAAACCGCGCATACGCCCTTAATGCGTACAGCCGGGTTCTGTTAGACAGATGTAGTTCAGATAATAGTACCAAACCATTATTTAATTAAATACGTTGCAGACATTTTATACAATTTATCATCCCGTCCCAACAACCTTCAAACAGTGGCCTGTCACTCTGTAATGCCCAACTTTACTTGGTGGTCAGATTATAAAAAAAAGAATGTCTTGGCCTTTTTGCAACGTTTTCTCGTCACTTTTCATAACCTTAGGACTCCACAAATACCCCCTCTCTCTCCCTTTATCAGTTGTTCAAATATAATTATTTATTATGGAAAACCTTAACATTACAAATAATTATCCTCTCTCTCTCTCTCTCTCTCTCTCTCTCTCTCTCTCTCTCTCTCTCTCTCTCTCTCTCTCTCTCTCTCTCTCTCTGTGAGTGTGTGTGTGTCTCTCTGTCTCTGTCTCTCTCTCTTCTCTCTTCCTCTCTCGCTCTTTTTTTCTCCAACCCTCTGCCTCTCTATTTGATTGATTGACCCAGAATAGAAAGTACTGGGGAAAAAGTGACACACACAACGTAACTACCAACAAAAACTACAAAAGGCAAGACTTTATTCCTCTCCCCCCCCCCCCCCCCTCCACCCCAACCTCCCACCCGACATAACTCATTGATGGACTAGAACGGAACAAATCCTTCGCAATGGAATGGGAAGATTGATGTGATTATGGTGAAGAACTGTTTCTGATGACGTACGTGTCAACAATCTAGGAGGGGAGGTGACCTGATTGCAGTCAGCGCGAGTCCCGATCCACATCAAAACAGTATCAATTAAAAGTGGTCTGTTCTATTCTGTGAGACATACAGTGGCGAGCACCAAGCAAAGAAGCATGGTCAAAAGCGACCAGTGATGGCCAGTAACGTACAGTGGTGGACAGTCGCGTTCAGCTCTTTAGTCCTCAGGTAACACATTGTGAGCGGCTAGACGGGTTGAATGGTGGACAGTGGCCAGCTTGTACATTCATCGATCAGGAGTCACTGGCCTCAGCTACATCCAGATAATCATAATTGTAGAATCCTCAACGGAGTGGCTGAACTGACTCAAAAACGCAAAACCAAAACATGGATTAAGTCTGAATTTTCCATTTCCTCCTAATCTGACTGTAATCATCCGACGTTTTGTGACTTTGAATGTACATGTATAATAATATAAAGTGTGTGTATCAACATGAATGGATATCACCTGAAATATAACCTAACATAACATAACACAGTATGACATGGCATAACATAACATAACATAACAATATTTATAACATAACATAACATAACACAACATAATGTAACACAACATAACTTTCAACAATTGACTATCACTGCAAACATTTTAAAGCTCTCAGTTCATGATTTCAGTACCGCAGTTCTAAACCGATAAGCTGACTTGGGTGTTTGATCCCTGTTCTACGGCGACAAACTGACCTGTGTTTGACCCTAGTTCTACATGTTATAAACAGACAAAACGGGTTTATGACAATAGTTTGAGGTGCAAATGTTTAGGGCAGTGATCCCCCTAAAACAGAGACCTCAAACCATGTTAATTGTTAGTCAAGCCCTGACGCAGCCACATGGCCTGCAGAACCAAAAGTCTTGGGATTAAAGACAATGACATCTTTGAAAGCACCAAAAAGGTTTTTGGGACCTAAGACGTTGAGCATCTGCTACAGAGCCAGTGAAAGGTTCGTGAGACTAAAGGTACGGAACATCTTTCACAGAACTAATTGTATTGGGACCGAAGACACTGAACATCTTTTAAATAGCCAATGGTCTTGAGATAAAAGATACTTAACATCTTTTAAAGAGCCAGTGGTCTCGGGACCTAGGACAGTGAATGTCTTTTGAAGAACCACTGGTCGAGAAACTAAAGACGTTGAACATCTTAAAGCCAGTGGTCTTGGGACGGTGAATATCTTTTAAAAAACAAATGGTCTGGAGTCTAAAGGCACTGAACATCGTTTGAAGAACCAACGATCCGGGGACTACCTGGTATTTAACATTTTTTAGAAGAATCAATGGAACACCTGCTAAATAACCAATGGTCATATGTCGGTTGAGATCTTTTGTTTCTCGGGGGCCTCAGCATACTGCTGTTGGCCCGAATGGTCATATGTCTAAGGCATTGAACAATTAAATACGTTTTTGGGCTATACAACGCCTTGTTAAGAATAAGCTCGAGATTTGGTCCGTTGCATTAAAGACACTCACCCAACATATCGGCAACTAACATAGTTTGTCCATCCTGACCCACAATGCAATAGTCCGAAAGTGTTGAGTAAAACAACAACGCCACAGGCAGTAATCATCAGTTTTAATTGTGGTAACTTTTTTTTCCCTTTCCTTTCGGGGCCGCAAAATGACATTCCTGAAAATTCACCGAAGGCGGAATTTTTTTTTTCTCTCTTTCTGCTGACGGACAATTTTGTCACTGGTCTAATGGGATTATAATTACTCCATAATGACCTTTAACAACCTTTCTTTCATTTTCTCTTAAATAAGGGAGAAAGACGAAGGGCCTATATGGGTCTTCATTTAGAGGAGAAGGGGGTGCAAAAAAAAAAAAGCCATTTCCATAAAAGTGTAGTGGAGGGACGGAAATGTTTTATATTAGATCGTGGAAAAGTTTTAGAGCTTGATGAGGAAATATTGGGGTGACCATTTAGGATGTCGTTCCATGAGACGGGCGGATGATATGGATGTCTATCAAAGAACTGTTAGTAAAGATTTGAACAAAAGCAATTCAGTGGAAGTACCTCGTGAGACTTTGGTATTTGTTTCATTAGACGTCCAGAGAGATGTTTTAGTTTGCCGTTTAGTGCTGGTTAATTTGGGTTAATGGCTCGTACGAAAAGAAAAAGGGCAGGTGATCAGATCTGGATAGGCCTAGTCCCAGGTAACATCACCACCGTCAATAAACTACAGGGGAATGCCAGATAAAAACAGCCCGACTTAATTCATTAAATTTGACGGGCCAGACACTGTACGGTTGTTTTTTGTGCCAACCTTCTGTAATCCATGTTGCCGGCTTATCTATAAATATCTGGCCAACTTCCGTTCAGTGGACCTGATAGGTCGACATATTGATTTTGTCTTTAAGCTCTCTAGTGATTACATGGAAATGTTGTTTTGTTTTTTAAAATTCAGCATATAGCTGATTAGTTAACATTAAAACTCAAAGAAAGAAACTCAAGGAAACACAGTCGTTTATGAACAGCTGTAGGTCTTAATCCGTGGGGCACACATCTGTAATGATTGTCATTTTTCAGTCATTATCATAGATCGTCATGCGCTCATATTCGAGCACACATACCACTTACGTCTTAATCAGTCGGCGAGTCGGAACATTTCTTATCTTTCAACCAGATCCGGACATTCATTCAGTCAATTAATAAGGCCAGCCGCCTGGATGAATGATCAGTCAATTTGACAGACATTTTACAAGGAGAATCGTATTAGTTTTGATATGGGGTGGTAGAAGACAAGACAAAAGAAGTGAGAGGCGGATGAAAATAATGTAAGGATAAAATATTTCTCGAGACAGAGCTGATCAAACAAGTGGAGGGGGAGGGGGGCGGAGCGGGAGGGGGGAGAATGGAAAGAAGGCGGGCAGGAAACATGGATAAAGAGAATGGATACGGTAGAAATAATGAGTGAGTGAAAAAAATTAATGGGGAGGCATTTCGAAAAAGTGACAGAAAGATGTGAGTAGGAGTAGCGGCGGAAGAGAAAAGCGCAGTCACAGCGGTTGCCATGACCTTTAGTCCTGAGAAAAAGTATTAGTGACAGCAGAAGTAAATCTACGGTCACAGTGGTAGATATAGGTGAGCTACATGTTGTAAAATGTATTGTAGAGGATATATCACCAACTGTAGAAAATGGTGTGGCAGCTGAAGAGATTGTCGTAAGGGATGTTACAGCAACAGTTATTTCGGTGTTTGAGGATGGAGCTTGAGGAGAAGATGACTAAAAGTGGGGAAAGCACCAGGTGAACAAAGGGAAATAAAAACAAGAATAACGATGAAGAAAACGAAAAAAAAAACAAACTGTAAAGGAAAGACAAAAGGTGAATTTGTCGTGTGGATGTCAGGATAAAAGGTCATATCTGATATTGTGACAATGGCCTCCTGTCACTGTTTTCTGTGAGACGTGTGTGTCTGTGTGGAATGAAAGAGGATAACCTTTCCATCAAAAGTGTGTCTATCTGGCAATCAAGCCCTTGTTCAGTCGTGAGAGCCGTCGGTGGTTCCAGAACTAGGCTAATCACAGAGAAGGACAATAAAGGAAAGGTTGGGGGGGGGGGTATCTCTAGAGATTGATGGTAATGATTCTCACGATAATGACACAACTAGTGACGTCAGCGACAATGAAGAGGTAAAACTGATGGCCCCCAAAAACAGCGTATGAAAGCGTTAGCAACTCCTTTCCCCGTCCATTTCCCCGCCCCCGAGATTTTTTCTTAACACGAATGATTTACAATGATAGCGAAAATGAAGACACTTAGATACCATTAGGATAGGAGAGAAAATGCGGAATATAGAAACTGGCACGACAATCTCGTATTGACGTGAACTATTTCAGTTTTACTCACGTTCAATATTTTTGGTCTGCCTGCCAGACGCAGGGCTGTTACAGTGAGATGAGCACGCAGAACCATGGTTGAGAGAAAGCTAGAACCATGGTTGAGAGAAAGCTAGAACCGTGGCTGAGAGTAAGCTCCTCTGACATCTAAATCAAAGTTTTTGTCTGGGCAAGGAAAGCAGATCATTAAGATATCATTTTCTACGTTCATTTATCGTTCATGCGAGAGAAAATAAAAAGGAAGCGGTGAAAGGCAATCTACTTTAGGATAAGTACATGTTTTAATTTAGTTTGATAACGTACTGGCCTTTCTCCCACTTTAGAACTGTTGTTTTCGACTAGGCTTAAACCTGTAAGTACATATCAACCTGCGGTGGCGTAATTAAGATCCGATTTCATTCTTTAAACATAAAGTTGAGATTGCAGAGAAAGAGAAAGAGACAGCCAGAGAGAGAGAGAGGGTGTGTGTGAGAGAGAGAGAGAGAGAGAGAGAGAGAGGAAGAGAGAGAGAGAGAGAGAGAGAGAGAGAGAGAGAGAGAGAGAGAGAGAGAGGGAGAGAGAGAGAGAGAGAGAGAGAGAGAGAGAGAGAGAGAGAGAGAGAGCCAATACTAACAAAAAGCTTCAGAGAAATCTGATTCGTCCCATCCTCTACCCCTTCCCCCTGCAAAGTTAACATTAGAAGCGTTCTCTCCCTTTGACTCCGGACGCCGGCAATCACCACCTGTCATAGAAGAGTTATGGCTCCTGTATCTATGTTACAACAGACGCAGTTTCCTCCCCTTACGTAATGAAGAGAAAACAGCGTCTGCCATTATTATTTTGAACAATAAATTGTTTCACTTAAAGCAGAGCAGACGATGCAGCAGGAAACAAATTATAATCGAGTGTCATACATCTTCAGCTTGGCCTGAACTTGCTGGTTTGTGCAGGAAATGTCATCGATGACATTTTGATGACATAGAAAGCAGCTGCTGCATGACACAGGCCGCAAAGCATGACTTCGCCATGGTAGCTCCATAATCAAGCCAGTAACATCTCGCAGTTGAAAGACAGAAACTGGCAAACTATTCTCAAGAGCATAATGATTATAGTTAAACAATGCAATTTATACTAGCGACGAAAGCTAAAACATGTATATTTTCAGTTAAACTCACCTGGATAAAGCATTCACTGAATATCCGAGGAGGCCACACTTGAAAACTGTTTGAAAACCTTTGCAATACATGAAACTTTGATAATTGGTTTTCCCTGTCACATTTTGAATAATGGGACAAATATTCTTTGTTATTACGCGCTATTGTTATTTTTATTTCATCAGTAGCAATTCCGATAAAAGCTGTTCCTAATCCTTGAGACAGGAATAGTAGCAATTCCGATAAAAGCTGTTCCTAATCCTTGAGACAGGAATACATTCTGACCATGCCATTCTTGCTGACCAAGTTTGATACTTAAAAAATTGATTTTAAAAAACCTGTTCAGTTCCTGTCCTACGTTTCTGACATTTTGTCTGTAGAATAATTGGCCACAATATGTGTTTGTGTGTGTTTAAGTATGTGTTCAGAAGGAACTGTGCCACTAGAGGCATTAAAGCCAATATTTGGCACAATTAGGTCAGATAATACTGTGCAGAAATGATTAGAGAAGATATATTAAATTGCATGTTTCTGAACGGCCAAAGACAACGCAAGAACAATCAAAGAGTCCATAATGTCAAGTCTTTGGTTTGGCTTTGCTGCCAGCATGTTGTCTCATGTGACAGCTTTTCAAATAGGTCTAATTATGACATGTCATGGCTGAGAGGACAGAGCTGGGCTTAGTACAGTGGAATCTTAATATTGTGAAGTGAATCAGCAACATTTCTGCAAGGTAAAGTTTTAGAGTAATATGCCTCCTTAATCTATGATACCCGGGTTTGCCACTGGTGTAAATGACAGCCGTATCATTCCGTACAGAGCTCGACCAACACTGAAATATGTCTACAGAACAGTAGACGGTTATGAAGTTTGGAAGGAAGAGTTTTGTTGGGTGGGGTAGGAGTATCCTCTGACTATTCGCTACACGGTAGATTCTCCTCAAAACGTGTGTAGATACATGTTTTCCAATTACATAAATACACAGTTCCGATCATTGTTCAAGCCATAGCCAGACTATCCCGACCTGTATATTTCTCAAAATGGATTAGCACAATCGTAATATGACAATAAACAAAATGTTTAAAAAAAAAGATACCCTATGAAGAAAAATCGTAACCGAAGCCATCTACAACATTTACAACCAAGGAAAGCAGTCTGGTAATGCTATTTGTTCAGTTTGGTTTCAAATCACGCCAGCAAGACAAGCGCAGGATTTGAAGATGTGCACTCTTTTGAACATAGTTGGATTTATGTGTTTTCTGTTAAATGTTCAGTCTTGTCAAGAATTCATTTATATCTCTGTTATTGGCCCGACTTCCCTTTGTTACAAATCTTACTCCGCTGTTTGTGGATGCTTTCGCTGTCTGACATTCTCCCGACGTCATATGACTTCCCTCCCTCTTTCTCTCACCTGTCTGTCTGTCTGTCTGTCTATCTGTCTGAGTATCTGTGTGTCTGTCTGTGTGGCTGTCTCTCTGTCTCTCTGTCTGTCTGTCTGTCTGTCTGTCTGTCTGTCTGTCTGTCTGTCTGTCTGTCTCTCTCTCTCTCTCTCTCTCTCTCTCTCTCTCTCTCTCTCTCTCTCTCTCTCTCTCTCTCTCTCTCCCACGTCTTTCTCATCACAATCAGCTTTTTTTCTAATCCCCCTATCCCTCCCTCCCCCAAACAAGATTGTTGTTTTTTACCCCTCCCCCCTTCCCCGTGCTCAATAAAACCGCCCCGCATCCACCACTGGCAATATGCACAGATTATTGAACTCAAAACTCTCTTACTTAACGAAAAAAACTCTCCACCTCCCACTTGTCTGCAGGATGAATTAATGTCCACTGGCACAAACCAGTCGCATGATCAAGTGGACATTCATTTCAGGCCGCCCCACCCCACCTCTCTTTTGCTCCACTATCCTCCCCTGGAAAAACAGGAACATCATGTGTGAACAGAATAAATAAACAAGTGACGCTCCATTGATACAACTGTTCGTTTCCCACTCATTGGCTCTTTGTGTGTGTGCGAGCGCGCTATTGACAGCCAGATGCCAGTGATTCTATAACTCGCAGTGGAGACATCGTGAAAAAGGATCATAACCTAGAGGGGTGATCCTCACCATCTCATGTTAATCAATTCTCATATCGCCCAATCCTTACCTCACCCAAATCCTCCCGTCACTCAACTCTCATGTCACCCAATCTTCATATCGCCAAATCCTCGTGTCATCCAATCCTATTATCGCCCAATCCTCACGTCATCCAACTCTCATGTCACTCAAACCTCATATCGCCAAATTCTCATGCCATCCAATCCTCAAGTCACCCAATTCTCATGCCACCCAATCCTCAAGTCACCCAATTCTCATGCCACCCAATCCTCAAGTCACCCAATTCCCATGCCACCCAATCCTCAAGTCACCCAATTCTCATGCCATCCAATCCTCAAGTCACCCAATTCTCATGCCATCCAATCCTCAAGTCACCCAATTCTCACGTCAACTTATCTACATGTCACCCAATCCTCTCGTCAAAAAAACCTCGAGTCACCCAATCCCCACGGTCACCGAGTCCTCCTGTCACTCAACCCTCATGTTACTGAATCCTCACCTCACCAAATCCTCACATCAACCAACCCTCACGTTATTTAAATACTACTGTCAGTCAATCCTCACTTTACTGAATACTCAGGTCAGTCCTCATATCATCCAATCCTCACATCAACCAACCCTCACGCCACCTAATACTGCTGTCAGACAATCCTCACATTACTGAATCCTCAAGACAATCTTCACATCACCAATCCTCACATCATCCAATCTTCACATCATCCAATCATCACATCACCCAATCCTCACATCACCCAACCCTCATATTATATCACCCAACACATGGACCTGATAATATCTAAATCTCACATCCCCAACCCACATAATATTATTAACCAACCCTTACACCAGCCAGTCTTCACCTGCTCTTTCATGACTACAACCATGACACTTGGTCAGAAATTCCTGATGATCTTCCACTGCTGTTCAAATTGTTTGTCTTTGTCCTGCTGTTGTTGCTGCAGCTGACGTTGATGGGTGACTAAGATCACTTGGATCCCTCTTTGTATGTATGTATAGATAGGACGTACAAAACCAGTACTTGAGGGGCCTGATAGTGTAATGAAGATGGTGAGGTAGTTGTGGGGGAAATGGAGGAGTGGGGAGGAGGGGGGGTGTACAGTACAGCGCAAGGTCTATAAGTAAGAACATTAGAAGGGGTTGTAATTGATTCGCTTGCTCCGGCCCTTAACGAAATTTAATGTTCCGTTCACAAAGATTTTGATCAAGAACAATTTATGGTGTGAAACAATAAAGCAAAACAGTGATTTAAAAATTGTGCATTTGGTTGAGCATTGCCGCGTGAAGGGTGGAGCCGGTGCACTGGCCGTGGTAAGTTTGTACCCGGCCTTGCTGATGTAATCAGATTTTTTATTATTATTATTATTGTTGATGTTTATTATGTGGCAAGTCCTCAACTGTCGGTTACAGGAGACGATGAATATAGTTTAAGTTCCCCACCTCTGAGCGCTACTTTAAATCGTTTATTCCATCATCAACTAGGATGTTACAATAATGTCGTCATCTTGATCGTAATCTGTTGAATTATGTCCTGCGTGTCAGGTCAATGTGTTTTAGTTGGGGAAGCATATTGTGTGCACTGTTCATTTTGTTAATTTAGTTAATTTATCAGTGTGTGTGTATATATGTGTGTGTGCGCGCTATGTATCATACTTTCTGCTTCTGTAACTGTATTGTTATGTATTCAATGATCAAAACAAATTTCCTTGTACAAGGACGAATAAAATTTATCTTATCTTATCTTATCTTATCTTATCTTATTTCCTCCGGCCTTTCAAATTACACGTACTTCAAATGCAAAGAGAACAAAGTGAACTAGGTAACAACAATAAGAACATTAACAGTAACAACAATACAGCAGCAGCAAAAACATGTAGCCCTGCAATACAGTAAAACTACAAAAAGCAACAAAAATAGCGCCAACAACGACAAGAAAATAAAGACAGCAACAAAAACAGCAACATCGCCAAAGACACGATGACACTCAGTCAGAACACAGAGAACAGGAACATCAATACTGAGATTCATACAAAGTGAAACGTTAAAGAAATATACTTGGTACAAAATAAAACATTTCACTGGACATTTCATCCGCATAATTTCATTGGCTGATGAGGATCACGTGACACCCACTATAATAAGCCATGTCGAGGTGATACAGTTTGTGTCATAGTAAAAAAAAAAAAGGCGCTTTTGGGGAGTGGTTGGGGGGGGGGTGGGGGATAACGTTTTTACCAAAGGACCGATTGTTTCGAAACTTTGCATGTGGCCTTAAAAACATGCAGCTATTTGCAGGAGTCAGCCGGCCGTTCATTGGCTGAACTTATGACCCATGAATAAATTATAACCTCATTTCCGGTTTAGCGGGACTTTCGTTTCCTGTGCAATTGTATTTCTTCTACGGGTTTTTCACGATTTTTCTTAAGTAATCAATATGAAAATTATATATTCGTATTCAGCGTGTCAAACTGTATCAACACACCAAATTTCGTGAGGCTAGCTCAAAAAAAGAAAAAATAACGGTTTTTAACGGTCATATGTCAAGTAATCAATGGGAAAATTATATATTCGTAATAAGCGTGTCAAACTCTATCAACACACCAAATTTCGTGAGGCTAGCTCAAAAAAAGAAAAATAACGGTTTTTAACCGCCATATGTATAAAAGTAAGGCCCCAAAACGTACAAAATCCTTCTTTGAGACTACTTAATTCTTAACGGCTCTAACGGTTTTCTGTTTAACAAAAGTACAACTTTTAATGTAGGTAAACCTTCTCTGACACAACACCAATATAATTGCCCAATGTCAACAAAATCGACAAAGAAGTGAATGTGTGAAAAGGTCTCAAAAATCGGTTACAGACACACAGACACTGATGGTCTTCACGGTATATATATATATTTTATTTTTTTTGGGATATGAAAAATTGCACTACCTCCGCTCTCGCTCTGGACAATTACAGGTTACAAATAAATACATCATAAATACATACATTCAGCACATGTATCTGTGCATTAAATGTAGTCTTACACAATTATGCTCGAGCACAGAGGGAACGATCACGATGGTAGTGTAGTTCATTAACAATAGAGTATTTACTTATATGTAAACAAACCCAAAAATTATTGTGATCGTTCCCTGTGGCTCGAGTTAAGTTGAAACGTCTGGAAGGCAGTATAATCACAGACTGATTCGTAGCTTGCGGCATAGGCCTAGTTTCAGGTCGAGTCGATGTTGAAGGGGTGGGGGAGAATTTTTGAACAGAAGAAAAAGAAATATTTCGTGTTCTTTTATGAACGAAGACTTCGCCGATCATCTGTCATTTTTAATGAACAGAGTGTGTCGCCTGCTACGAGAAAACAGGAAGTTCGTAGGCATAATTTATTCATGGGTCATAAGTTCAGCCAATGAATGGCCGGCTGACTCCTGCAAATAGCTGCATGTGCCTTAAAACAAATTTTCTTAATTACACGATTTTTGTCCAACGTGATCCATTGAGCTTTGGGCATTTTTTTTCTTTGTCTTTATAATGTACATTAAACTGTCTGCGCATACTTGAAAGTTTCACAGAAACATTGTGTCACAAAATTCATTGTTGACAACACTCTCGGAACAAAACACTGTGGGTACTGATTCAGCTATTGTGAATTTTCTCTCACTTAACAAAATATACAAATAAATTCCGAAAACTGCACGGGTTTAAAAACGGAAAAGTCATCTCCACCCTGTCCATCGAATACGGCGAGCACTCTGCACACTCAAACTGAACATACACAGCGCATGCTCTAAACCTCCTTAACTTTCCAATAGAGAGACAAAACATTAGATATCCAATCCCTAGATGGTAAAGGACCCATTTAGACGTGTCGGAAAATTCTAAAATTCAATATTCTGTTAAGTCAACGCAGCGTCATGTCACATACCAAATTTCAGAAAGATACGTCAAGAAAGAAAGAAATTATGCCCCCCCCCCCCAAAAAAAAACACCGCTGTTTCGTGATTTCATGAAATGAACTATAGGAGGATCAGATTCAGCAACTAGCGCAGCGTGACCAGCCGTTGGCCAACATCCAGATTTTAAACTCTCACATTTCTATGTTCCAAACGTTTGATTTAACATCAGATTTTACCGTTCCCCCAACTTCAGCATTATCTTCATGAATTCATAATGATCTCTGTTGGAGATTAGAAAACGAACCTCCTCACCTCAGTAACAGTACAACTAGGACAACAACATAAGCATGATAAAAAGTAACAACAATAATAGAAAATGCAACTGAACAATATCAACAACAGCCACAGCAACAAAACAACCGCACCATTAATGACAATGGCAATTAAAAAAAAAAAAGGTAAAAACGACAATACTCTTTATTCTCCGTATATCGTGGGCCGACGACCCTTTTCATTTCAGACCAATCGTATGAGAAAGCCACAAATTTGAAAACCATCATTAACTCATGCTGCAACACATCTAGACAATACCTCTGGCTTGCCCCACTCCACCCAGGGTGCATAGCACGCCCTCCCTGAATGCAGAAAACTCGGCGCAGATTTGGGCCCATTCATGTTAACTTCCCTATGTCTGGAAAATCAATAGTTGCACCTGACCTGCTTCTCCTACCTTGCTAGAGGACATAATTCTTCTAGTTTCTATCTTCGGCGTGGAAATCGTTTGTCGGTGTATCGAGAGGCTGAACATTTGTTGACTTTATAAAAGTTTCTATTGTCCAAACCTGCACGAATTTGCGTACAGATTTTGTGAGCAGATATATTTATCCCACAAGCAATCGTTTTTCTCATCCAACTGGGTGTGCAGATTGTCAAGAGGAACAATTACTTTTGTTTGATGCCAAATAGAGAACATGTGATATAAATACAAGTTTGATTGTTTTGGGAGTAGATCAATGTGATTCGTTTATCCTAGACAAGCGTGGTGTTGACTCGAGGAGCAGGGGCGCACGTGCTTTGTTGTCACTGGTTGGGGTCATTAGGGTGGCAACAAACACGTTAAACATCTGACCTTTTGTTAGACGTGCGACACGAGACTATTCTAACGGCAGACCGAGCAAACATCCTTCTACACCCTCGTCCTGCTGTCTCTTCTCACTTGTTTTCTGCTCTATATCTCTTTTTTTTTTGTTGTTGTCCTTTCTCACTCTTTAACTGACTGTCATTCTACAATCTACTGGCTCCCTCCACTTCCACCCCCACGTTCTTGCACTACACATCTCACTTTCTGCATCAATCTTGGATTTGAATACTATCTCGCTCCCTCCGAAAAAAAAACAACGCTGCAGAATGAAGGTGTCATGTCCGGCTGCAGGTGTTTCACTTTACTTAATATATCAGTCATCATGACCGTGAGCCGCGACAGACCAACGGCGGCCCGTGGCGAGATACATGGTCACGTGATCCGTGACAGATGGAGAGAATGTGAGGGAGGGATAGAAAAAAGCGTGAAGAGAGAGAGAGAGAGAGAGAGAGAGAGAACGATGTGGTGACAACAACAAAAAGTGACGTGCCATGCAAAAACTTGGAAAGGGATTGGACGGTTGGACGACGGTGGGTCAAAAGAATGATGATGGGGGTTGTAAAGGAAGAATTGTTTCTGAGAAACTACGTTTCCCCTAATGCAACAACAACAACAATATTCACCTCAGCTTCACCACCACAATTTCTCTGTCAGCATTAATTATCTTCATCACTTCTTAAAACTTCTTCACCATAGCCCTAAAATATCTCCCAACGTCCACACAGTATTTCCACCACATCCACCGATTCGCCACTATCACCACCCCTACAGCACTAATAAACCGACAGTTACCTGTGATATCACACATCTTCGATTGTTTACTTCCTTTCCTTTTTGTCGTTTTTTTTTTTTTTTTGATTTTGACCGCTCATCCAGCCTTCCATCTGTCTGTCTGCATGTCTGTCTTGTCTATGGAACAGGAATCTGGGGAATGGGGCAACGCCGGAGAGGGGAACACAAAATGCGTCACTGCAAAAGGATTCTTGCAACCATAATCAGGGTGAGAGTGGAGGCAAATACTACACACCTGTAAAGATGTCTCCGCGATTCACGTCCCTACTGCTTTGGAGTCTCTGCATCAGAACAGCTTTCTCGCAACAGCTTTTTGGATTACGGGTCAGTGCCAAAATGTAATCAAACTTTCTATCATCGTATTGCATTTGAGTTATCAGTCACTTTCGCCCTGATTTGGATTTTCTTTTGTATGCATGGTTGTTCAGAATTGTTCCAATGAACTGCATGAGCAAGATGATCACAGTTATTTCTCTCGATTTTTTTAGAATTTGAATTTGATTTTGTAATAGGATTACTTTTTTTTACATTTTCAGAATGGACACATTATAAAGGACCTCGGGGAAACCCAAATAAACGGGTAGTTTGTTTAATTTTGTTTTGTTTAGAGTAATAACTCAGGGTGAGAAATTTGGCGTTGTGAGGAGCCACTGTCGCTGGAGTTTTTTATAATCCTGACGGCGAAAAGTGCAACAGCTGGAATGATGCCCAGAACGCAATAATCAAGGATCAGTTCCGAATCTTAGGGTTATGTTTAATGTGTCATGATTATAACTAATTTGTTGGCAGTGGTATCAAAAACGAAACCCGAAAACAATTTTGGCCCACTGGCCTGTGGCTTCACGGTAGTTATTATGGTCAGTTAGGTAAACGTATATATCACAACTCTTCTCTAACCCTAACACTTAATAAAATAAAAGAAAACAAACAAACGAACAAACAAACAAACAGCACTTTGGCCATAGGACACAAATAACCACTCCGATTTCCTTTTTTTTTTTTTTTTTGTCAACAGGTAAATTTTCTCGTCTTCAAAATTTTAATTTGAAGGAATTCGTGCACTTTAGGACATGCAGTTGCTTCCAAGTTTCTTTCCATTTCTCCGTCGCCGGCGGTGAGCACAAATGGCTGCTCGAATGTCCTCCCCTAGCCACATCTCTCGTACCGTACACCCCTTTCCCCCAGGCGTAGCTATTTACAGTACATACAGCATAAACTCCATACAACGTCATCATGAGGACTAAGTTGCTTAGCATGTCAGGATTCCATTTTCCCTGTTTTCTTCTTGCCATAACTTTTTGTTCTAAACTTCCTCATTCCTCGCCTCATTTTCTGTGATTTTCTCGCTCTAATGCTTTGCTTCAACCATTCTGCTCTTCCACCCCCACTCGTACCTTCGGTCTCTTCATGGCTGTGTTGTCTTATTTTCTGCCTATCCATCTGTTGTATCTCAGAGTTGAATGTTTCTACTTCGTCCTCATCCTGGCGAATATCTGCCGCACCCACCCGTTCGTACCTCCCCACCCACTCCCTTCCCCATTCCTCTCCCCCTCTCTCTCCACACTCACCCAACCTGCTGAATAAACATCAAAGGAACCAGAACAGCAAAGACTCTAGAAATAAAAGATCTGAAAATCTAATGTATTCCATGTCTATTTGTGATCACACGCATCATATAGAAATACCAGCCTCGCTCATAATATTTCCTCAGCCAATTAATCCCTCCTGTGTGCATCTTCAGATGGTATAATCACCTCATTAGGCAGTGAATTTTGTATTTTGTCTTCTCAACAAAAAAAAAAACAAAAAAAATATTTTAAAAAATTGGACTGCATTTCTATGGCTACACTACTGATGCTATTAAATCTATACTATATTATGTAAGACCAAATACATTGAGCAACATATTGGATAACTGATTCTGCATCTCCATTGACAACAAACAAAAAAATACATGAAGACAGAAATAAATAAAGAGTGCAGGTTGCGCAAGGCTGTTTTAAGTCTTATAACAATATTAATATTTCCCTGGTCATCATATGAAATCTAAAATTATTGACTTTCCTTCGCCCCCGGCGCAGTACAAAAATTATGATGTGCTTAAGACTCCATACTTACTTTTTCATCAACATTGTTTCTTTTTATAGTTGTAGTTATATTTATGTTGTGATTCAGTTGGGCAGAATTCACGGTCACAGCAAGTATTTCACACTGACATCATGAGAATCATTAGAATACGGTATGCCAGAAACGCATATTCACGTAATTATCCATTATGACGATCAATAACAAGAATGCAACTCTCATTTCCAAGCCCCATACACTGAATATTGCATGCCTTTTTTTTTCTTTCTTTTTTTAAAGCAAGTTATTATGATTTGAAAAAAAAAAAGCCAAAACACATCTGATTTTCTGATGTTTTCACTATAGCTCACAAACATCTTGAAGGTGTTCACTAAACAGTGTGAGGCAAAAAATGAATGTGATATTATGAACTGATTAAGTAACCTGTTATATACAGTCTCTAAACATTGAAATCTTACTGAATACCGAATCAAACCCAGGAGCGAGAATCTGAAACTGCAGATGTCTGAAATTAAATGTTACTAGTGTCAGGCCAAACTGATGAGCTAAAGCGATGAAACTCTCATTTCAGGTGGCGTCAGAGTATAATTTTATCTCAAAACCATGCACAACGTTTACATCATTTTTTTTTAGTCTCCTCATGACTACAGGTTTCAAATTTACGAATGACTTCATGATGACGTTACACTTTGAAAATCTAGTCTTTCGAGCTGTTTCTAGTGCTAGATCAATCTGAAACACGCGCAAAGACGTAAAGACCCACTCTGTTAGAGAGTGAGAGTGAGGATAAATGAATTTCTGTTTCGGTTTTGTTCTATTATGGAACTCAAATCCACAAGCAATTTTCTTTTTGCATTTCCCAACTGCTCATCAACAGATCTCTTCTCAAGATAACTCCGTAAGAAAAAAAAAAAAAGAGGGATAAATAATTCCTGTGAAGAAATTATCCCCAGTTTGGCCAGCAAAGAGATCCATTATTTTGATAAAGAATGCTATATAGGCAGGATTTCATTCCTGCTTAATTCAATCATTCATTCACTTTAATTTACCCAGCAGAATTTGACTTACCTGCTGTCCATTACCTCCCTCTTGGTGACTCCAGAATTGTGAAACTTGGAATTTTAAACATATCTAAATATTCAATTCACAGAAATACTGTAGCCTCCTTGTTTGCCACCTTTATATACTTGAAAATGGGGATGCCTGTCCTTGTTTCTAATCGGCCTTACTTGGAAACATTCAAAGTGGACTGAAAACAGATTTGGCATATGTTTTCCCTGGGTTTACAAATTGATGCTGATGGGGGTTCATTATAGAGTGGTAGGATCTGAATCCCGGAAGTCTGAGTTTTCTCAAAACACAAAGAACAAAATCATATCATTTTAGGTCAAAGAACTCTAATTTGACAATCATTTCAACATTAGATGACCAGGATTGGGGTTTAAAAATTGACAGCAGACTCAAGTCTTTGGTAATGATGTAAAGCTAAGTGGTCTTGTGACCGTGTGGATTCTGACATAGACCGTGTCACTCTGTTTGTAAGACACAAAGTGCGACGATTTATTGAGAAAAGGGGGCAGTTTAACCATCCCCTCGCTAAATCCTGTATGACACGAATTACGGCACACAGGATGAAAAATAGACCAAGGTTTCCATCGAGCCCCAGTGACCTGAAGATTTCAGTCCCTTCTCCGAGGAGGTGAGAAGGAGAAAACCTTGATTGTCTAATTTTTTTTAGACATTATGTGTAATCCGCGATAGCTAAACCGAAAATGGATGGTCGGGGTGGGGTGTCAGAGTGAGGGGAAAGGACGACGAGGGGGGGGGGGGGAGATGCGGGATGGGGGTAACGGGGAGGTTGAAGTTGGGATGGAAAAACATTACAAGAGAGACTAAACAAACAAACACAAAAGACCGAGAGAAAAGCCCGCGGGGAGAGGGGGAGGGGGTAATGTTTAAGCATGATCTATTCATTAAGCACACTTTCCTAAAATCACTGGGGTTCCAAAACAGTGAGACTAAAGAATGATATACTCCGAAATCATCCGCATGAGACAATAGTGTGACAAAATTTCTAGAAAGGTCGCCACAGTAAATCGAGTAAGGGCGAAACGTTTATTTCCAATTCCTAGGCCGTTTCACTAAGAACCATTCTGCTCAACGTTCGAAAATTGGACAGAATGAGTGACTGACTCACAGGACTTGGAGCGGCTGCTGGCATAAAGCAGGGAACGTGCACTGTACACAGATGGTCTCGCTGGGTCACGTTGGAAGCAGGAACGACAGACAAGATGAGATTATCCATCCAGTCAGAACAGGAAGGTAACTCTTGATATGTTCGTGTTGATGAAGACCAGGTGATCCAGACCTGCACAGCCAGGCCGCCTTATTGCCAAACAGGAGAACAGCCTGATGACATGTCATGTCGAAGAGGCTCTTGGTGTCTTTTGGACACATTTAAGACACGCGCAAGTTAAACATTTAGTGCGACGTTTAAATTTACGGACTCCAAAATTTGTGAGAAACCAGGTGAAGCATTAGCTAAACATGATAAGAAGAACGCCAGTTGAGAATAAATAAGGCTTTGAAAAATATTTCTAAAAGAAAAACAACACTTTCATGAAATTGTTACGAGTTGGAAAGGTGACGGATCAAAACCTACGCAACAGTAAATAAATGCCATTAAAAATGATTTCACCCAAAAATTGCTTTGATTCTCGCAACTGAGAGAAAGAAGTTTATTTAGGAAATGTGAAAAATAACATAAACAACTGGAGACCAGTGAGTCTTACCAACACAGATTATAAAATCGTTTCTAAATGTCTAGCCTTAAAACTCCAAAGGGTCATGGGTAAACTTATACATAGTAATCAGGTAGGTTTTATTAAAGGCAGATCTATTACGAATTTGATTCGTACAATAGATGACTGTTTGACTTTAGTAAGGGAGGGAGAGGGTGGGGCAGACATTTTGGTCTCACTGGATTTCCAAAAGGCCTTCGATAGTATTGATAAAAAAGCAATTATATATGCACTTGAAACCTTCAACTTTGGTAATAACTTTATTCAACATGTCAAAACATTGATACCAAGTACAGAGAGCTGTGTAAAAAATGGGGGCTGGGTCTCCAAATGGTTCAATACAGAACGTGGAGTGAAGCAAGGCTGTTGTGTCAGTCCTCTACTGTTTATTTTGGTGGCAGAAATTATGGCCATCAAAGTAAGACATAATCCAGATTATTATCAAGTGTATACAAACGGAAAATACTTTGAATCATAAACTGCTCCAGTACGCAGATGATGTAACACTGATGTTAAACCATACTGATGACCTGAGAGAAGCTCTCAGAGACATCGAAACATTTTGGAGAATTTACGGGGTTGAAATTAAATAAGAACAAATGTAAAGGGATGGAAATAGGAGATGGGCATATGAGAACTAGTGATATGGCAATTTCGTGGCTCAACAAGGGAGATAACATGAACATACTGGGCATCTACTTCAATGCTGATAAAGAAATATCCTGTGTGGAAGAGAATTGGATGAAAGGGTAAAGAAACTTGAAGAAATCATCCAAAGATGGAAAAGACGCAAGTTATCATGTTATGGTAAAGTAACTGTGGTAAAGAGCCTACTACTATCACAGTTGAGCTATATAGTACAATCAGTAAGTCTGCCACAAAATATAGTACAAGAAATAGACTCTAAGATATTTAAATTCATCTGGCAGACAAAATATTCAAATAAGAAAGCATTTGAGAAGGTAAAAAGAACTGTAATTTGCAAAGAATTGTCTGAAGGAGGATTGGGTATGATAAGTAATAATAATAATAATAATAATATATTGCATTTATATAGCGCCCAACCCCGTCGATGACAAGCTCTGGGCGCTTTAACAAACTCTTACACACACACACACACACGCATACACAAAAGAAATTCCAGTATAAAAGACCAACAGAAAATATTCCTAGTGAAGTGGATGAAATGGCTGACATCGAAAGGTATTAGGACGAATGAAAGCCACATAAACACCTCTGAACATTTCTTCTCACAGTTTGGGGGTAGTAAATACTTTGTAGAAAGTAATTTCAGCCTTAAACATAAGACAAAAATAAACACTATCACATCTTTGTTCTGGCGAACTGTAGCCAGTGCCTGGATAGAAGCAAAGGACACAAAAGTAATTGTTTGTGACACTGACAACATGTCACTACAGGAATTGTTAAATCAAGCCTTGTTTAATAATAAGTTGTTCCAATATAAAAGAAACCTCCTTTTCTTCCCGAAATGGGTCAAGGCAAATATAAGATATATACATGACGTGTGGAGCGAGAGAGGAATAATCGGAAGAGAGACCATAGAGGAAAAAACAGGAAATTACCCAAGTCTAATGTTTGAATATAACGCAATGATAAATGCCTTCACAGAAAACCAGAGAACGCTTTTAGGCAGTGTCACAAGACAGCCCGTAAGCTTCCTGAATATATTGAATGTTTCTTTGCCAAAACTAATAAACAAATAAGAAATAGATATCTAAACAGTAGAGAAGGCACTAGTTGTGGAGTTGGCTTCTGGAAAAGAAAGTTTGATATCGATGTAACAAAATATTTTATGGTAGCAAAAAATTCATCTAGGGAAAGTAGACTTAGGCTTCTTCACTTTAAATTAATCCATAATATCTACCCTAGCAATATTTTACTTACAAGAATAGGAATAAAATCATCAGAAAATTGTGCTTATTGTAATGAAAGAGACTACATAGAGCATTTCTTCTTTCACTGTAAGAAAATCAGGGGATTTTGGAATCATATAGCCAATGTCATTCTTATGAAAACGGGCCATAAATTAATCATGAACGAGGTGACAGCACTCTTTGGAATAGTGAAAGAAGATTGTAACGAATGTACAAGTAAGAAAATAAATACTATAAATCATATTATATTAGTGGCCAAGCTATGTATAAGTAAGCTGAAATATGGAACCATGAATAATATTTTCCATATCTTTGAAATAGAAAGGAAGAATAGAGAACATTTCATCGAACAGCTATTATTTGTACGCCACGAGATGTCTCAGTATCCTTAACTCATCTCAGGCCCCATTAACGTTAAATATGAATGGAAATTTTATTGTATGAGCGAGTGAAATACAGATCAAGAAAAAAGAAAAAAAAACGGGAGGAAGGGGGGGGGGGGGGAGCAGCCAGGAAACTGGCATCTGAGCTGAGGCAGAAATGAAAATCAGAGAATGGATGACTGCAAAATGTGAGAGAGGGAGTGAGTGATATAAAAAAAAATGTGAGAGAGGGAGTCAGTGATATAAAAAAAAATGTGAGAGAGGGAGTCAGTGATATAAAAAAAAATGTGAGAGAGGGAGTCAGTGATATAAAAAAAAATGTGAGAGAGGGAGTCAGTGATATAAAAAAAAATGTGAGAGAGGGAGTCAGTGATATAAAAAAAAATGTGAGAGAGGGAGTCAGTGATATAAAAAAAAATGTGAGAGAGAGAGGGAGTCAGTGATATAAAAAAAAATGTGAGAGAGAGAGGGAGTCAGTGATATAAAAAAAAAGGTGAGAGCAAAAAAAAAAAAAAGAGCAATGAGGAAAAGATGAAAAATGCAATAAATTTGGGTATTCCAAAGTGCATGAAAGTCAAGTTTTTCCACGGTCACTTTATACTATAATTATTCTCTTACTAATTATATTATTATTATTATTATTATTATTATTATTATTATTATTATTATTATTATTATTATTATTATTATTATTATTATTATTATTATTATTATTATTATTATTATTATTATTATTATTATTATTATTATTATTATTATTATTATTATTATTTGGTTAGAAAATTGGCAGCCTCTGTTTTTGTTGTTTTTGTTTTGTTTTCCTTGTCTCGAGTGACTCTATTGTGCATCATATCTGCATTAATTATTTTATAGATGACTCATCCTCTTAGTATTTAAAACCATTGGGAACACACGTAGCACATGGAAGCTAGATTTTTTTTTTTCTGAAATGTCTGTTTGTTCTTTTAATCTGTATTTTTAAAACTTCTGCCTTGGTTTATTATATATATTTACTGATTATCATTATGGTTGGCTTGTGTTTGTATTTCTACAGTACCAGCTGTTTGAAACTGAACTCTAAAACTGATCAGCTGATAATGTTAAAGACCTAGAGGGTTCGAGAAGGCCGACAACACAGAATTCAGTAGTTAACAATTCTGGGATATAAAAGACTCAAGTTGGGTCCGACCCCCAGGATAGTCCCCATAGACGGCTGTGTATTCATTTACTTGATTATGTATGTTTTCTCTTACTCATCTATTTATTTACCTTGGTCTTCACTTTTAATTCCTTCGAGTATCTACATGTATGTTCAAACACACCTCTATAGGCATCTATATATTTATAAAAATTGAAGTTATTCATCTCTGTTCGCTTAATTAGGCACCTATGATTTCTTTATTTAGTGATCACTGAATGAATACATTCAAAATCGCATTTCAATCTGAGCTCTTAAAAAAAATGTGCCAACCCCAAGCACAGCCGTCTAAATGGCTAATTGTAACAAAACACGGGGTGAAAATCTCATTACTTACATTTTTAATAAAAAAGGAGAAAATCCCCGAACTCCCATTCAGATAACTCTCGGTGGGTTCACGTCACGAATCGTCGCACGTAGAGCAACAGTCAGCAGATAAAACCACAGAACATCAACAGGAATCCAGCATTCCTGCCTTAAATCACTCCAACTCTACCTTCAGTACAGAAACAAAAATCCAGCTTTTTATACAGTATGTGGACGGAAGGTTCTAAAAAGAACACGAAGAAAAGCGTCGTCTGGAAGCTTCGCACTGGAGTTCTAGAAACACACCGAATTGTAAAAAATACACAAATTAATGACAACATTATAAAGGCTATTCAATAGCAGGTCAGGGGCACACAGCTCTAAAACAAGATGTGTTACCATGGATACTATTGTATAAGGATATACATTTTATATACGTAACCGAATGTTGTGTAAATGCGTCCGACACTTTAACCAGCCCAGACGGCGTCGGAGTTCATGCACGGCGCGCCCGACAGTCATGCTTTGTAGCAGATTTCACTCACTTCAAACGGAAAAACAAGACTTCTTGTATTTTCAAAAAGTGGTTCACAATGTTTACTCGTCTTTACTAGTCTAGATCCTGATCTGAAGTAGCATGAAAATAATTTCTTTTGCAATTTAGTCTACCCATAGATTTACACACTATCTTGACAAAGGATAAAACCAGTTTACTGATAACTGTTGGTCTTGTAAAAAAAAAACAAAAAGAACAACAGCAACTCAGCAGTCGAGCACTCGCCTTCCCCATGCCCCAGCCCTCGGCCTCTACTTACATCCACCATTGCCTACGCCTCGATCACCAAGTTCTAAGTCTCTCGTTATGACCGCCGTGCCTCCTTCCTCGTCTTCCGGATAAAAATCACTCGTACCGGAGAAAGTGACTCCAGGCATAACTGGAGGAAGGATGCCGCCGGTGGTGATAATGTAGGGAAAGGGTTAGGGAGGCGGGGGGGGGGTGATGTGTGCTTGTTTTACGATCTTACGATGTTCAAAAGTGAAAAATCCATAAAATGTCGGAACACTCAAGCATTTGACCATTCTGAGGAAAGACAACCTACCTTTAGTGCATCCAGGAAATGTGAGCATTTGCGGACAGTTTGAGATCTTTTTGTTTCTCGGGGGCCTCAGCATAATGCTGTTGGCCCCATTTGCGGACAGGACGGGTCGCGATTGCTTAAGTAGGCCTAGGCCCCTAGGCCCAGTGCATGGGTAGGTGGTTTCTGATGAATAGTCGTGGGAGTACTAGCCTACTCAGACAGACATCAGACTGACAGACAAGACTGGGAAATGGGAACAGTAAGGAAATCGACAAGTCTCATTATACGGGAGGTGGAAATAGACAATTTACCGTGATCAAAAGCTAGCATGATAAGTACTCTGTTATCAAAAGAACAGTCGCCGTCTCTGTGTACGCCATACTTTATTGATTCATACAGGCTGCGGAGTAAAACGTTGTGTTTCGTACTTGTAGTTTCGGTAAATACGGAATGCCATGGAAAAAGCAAAAATTAGATCAGTAACCTCTTTTTTGCACAGTGCTTGCCATTATATTACTGTACACAGCACAGTTTCAATGATACAAACAGAGCAAAATAATCCTGCACATAATGGAGTCTATGAACAGAGCCCCAAAAAGGCAAAACTAGAGGTAAATGATAATTGGAATCACGCAGAGGGTTTTACCACTCATGAAAAAATGTCTTCCCGCCAGATGAAATGGCAAAGTTGACAAATATCAACCTGCAGAATTTGAATCCACAGCATGTTGTACTTTGTTTCTGTACAATTTAAAAGAAACCATTTTTTGTACATTTGTCAGTGATTTAAAGGGATATTCTTTTTATTTATTTTTTATTTTTACAGGCTTGACATTAACAGGTCCAAAAACTATGTCACAGATTTCGAAACGTAGTAATGTTAACATCGCAAAGACATCTTTTTTTTTTCTGTGAAAAAAGAGGTAACGAACTACCGAAACACAGAGAGAAAGAAAGAAAGAACCAAAAGAAAGAGAGAGAAAGAAAGAACAAAAGAAACAAAGAAAAAGAAAGTGTCTTATTTTGGTAGTTGTATTCTGTGTGAGATAGTTATGAAGAAAATAATATAGCAAAAGTTTCCACCCACCAGCCAATCCTAAGAAACGGAACAATGAACTTCAGCTGTTTTGTCCACTGGTCTGTTGGGTCGAACGATGACCAGAGGAAACAACGCACTTTGTCATATTGCAGTTGAAATATTATATTTCCATAGTTTGTTCCTACACATCACAATCAACTCAGTTCATCTCATTTCATGATTTATTTCGCTCATTTTTCACAGTCGTATTCTGTTTAATTAACAAAGAGCAAATCTCTAACTGAAACATCTCATTTAATACAAATCAAAATTTTTTGTTTTCTTCCATGTATACTTGGCGGGCGGGCAAACGGGGGCTCATGCACCACAGTGTGCTTCTTTCGCATTATGATTAAAATGGGAGGTATGCCATTTGCTTATAAGGATGCATTCAAATATGGAATATAAACGTCAATCTAACGAGAAACATGCAGTTTTATACAAACAACAACAATAACAAAAACACATGCACAAACACAGAAACACACACACACATCCACTCACACAATAGGAGAGTTGTTTCATTGACAAAGTGAGACTACAAGTTTATATGAAGGGAAGCTCGAAGGTGTATGTAAAATACATGTATGTAACTGAGGTCTTGCAGCTTTTCAACATGTGGAAAGTTTTATAGCATGCCACTCTTGCTGTTAACAAAGAACTAGATCTGACCATGTCTGACATGTACAATACCTAGTTACAGGCAATACGTACAGTAGTTAGGCAAACAAAAGAAAATAAAAGAGCAAAAAGGATACTAAAAAACTAAGAATTCCCTTCCGTTTACTCCGCCGACCCCCCCCCCCCACCCAAACTGCCCCCGCGTGGGGCAAAAAAAAACTACAACTATTATATTTTTATGCACAATCTGGTTCATGAAGTAGACCAAAGAACCAGGTTTTAGTTACTGGCCTCTATAACCGACGAGAGAAAACAAATACATTGAGTATAAAGCACTACTACACTTTGCTGCTACACACACACACACACCCACACACAAGCACACAGAGAGAGAGAGGGGTGGGGAGGGAGGGGAGTACAGTAATGAAACTTACCGAGAGATGGCACACAGCGGTTGAGACATGGAGTCCATGTACGCCTGCAAGTGCTAGTACTGCTACACAGGTGTTTCCAACTTTCTCTGGACTTTGCCAATGCCTCCTAAACTGTTTCTCTTTGTTCTTTTCATCATGCTGCCCTACATTTTCTCCCCATGATTGATTGGGGGATGCAAAAATATTATAATGACGCTGTTTTGACGTACATTAATTACCTTTTCTTTAAAAGCAATTTTTTCCATCTATTTTTATCTGCCCGCCTCGCGCTCTATAAACACAGATTTCCCATTGGCCTTAATGCCCCCTTTTAACAATATGGCTATTCACAGAATGAACTAATGAGGACCGATATATGGCAAGGGGGCGTGGCTAAGCCAATAAATGACAAATATTTATTGATCATGACTGTGAGGACAACAATTAGTTGACTCGGTCATTCAACCATGTGCTTGAGGCAAAATGAAAACCTGTTTCCTGCCTGCTTAGGCGTACACGTTCCTTCCATTACTAACAACATCTGGAAGTCACACCAGCGCATGCGTCAAAAAGACACAATAATTCCAGGCCTAATGAAGTAACAGAGAGTTCAGCCAATCCATTCCTGCGGGTGAAACCAGCGCATTGACTGTTTGGCTTTCGTAAGCGCATGTCGGATATCAAATTGATGTCAAAAATATGATTACCGTTGTGACGTCATTCCACCCAGCCACCTGTATCAGCCTGACCTTTTGCACCGGACGTCAGGAATGTGTGGGTTCTTACGGAAGGCCTCTAGGCGGTATGGTTTTGGGTGAATTTTTAAGGTGTTCGTTTCCATCCACTTCCTATAGCTTGAAAACCATGATCGAGTTACAGCTGACATTATCTATCTATCTATCTATCTATCTATCTATCTATCTATCTATCTATCTATCTATCTATCTATCTATTTATCTATCTATCTATCTATTTATCTATCTATCTATCTACATGTATCTATCTATCTATCTATCTATCTATCTATCTATCTATCTATCTATCTATCTATCTATCTATCTATCTATCTATCTATCTATCTATCTATCTATCTATCTATCTATCTATCTGTCTGTCTGTCGTCTGTCTGTCTGCCTGCCTGCCTGCCTGCCTATCTGTCTGTCTGTCTGTCTGCCTATCTATCTATCTAATCCATTGGTCTGTCTGTCTATCAATTTGTGTCTGCTCACAGTGCAGAAATTTCTAAATCACACCCCCACTTTCATGTTGTTCACTACAGCCCACAAATAATACCCTGAGGGAGGCTGCTGTAGTAGTGGAGATAATGAACCTGAGCAACCGCTGCGATTGCCAGCATCTGTCTTAACTTCTCCATGCCTAACACTATCACCTACATGATAAGCGATGCCTATTTACAGGGAGCAAACTCACATTCTTCCCAGGGCACATAAAAGTGAGCACTTGTTCTGATTCCTTCTGCGTTGGGGCGCTGCGAACATTCCTACCTGCTCAATGGTTCGTTATCACGGAGACAACCATATTACACGTCGATCTTTCAATGGAGTTGTTTTTAATTATTCCTTATATCAGTCAGCATTTTTTTCTTCATCTAGCCACACATAAAATTTTATCTTAACCACCAAAGGGCCAAGAAGTAGTCAATCATTCAGTAGATCAACCATCCCATCAGGCAATCGATCACTCAATCAATCTATTTATCACTTAATCAACCGCTCAAAGAAATTAATACCTCTGATTAATACTTTTTAAAAAATTCTGAGTTTTGATAATTAAGTTCGGATTCACTTATTCTTTCCTTCCTATCTTTAAAAAAAAAATAATAATAACACCCAAACTGTACACAAACAAATGCACGCATAGATACGCTGAGATTTTCTCTCATATTACGACTATATACTATCATGATTATATATTTATGTCCTATGTCAGTTCTAACTCTTCACTCGAGTCTACACAATCAATTCTGAACTGGGTAAACTCTCAAACTTCCTAAGATCTCATTTACTTTACAAAACAAGTCGACTGACAACAACATCATCAGTAAGCCCAACCTTCACCACAACAACCAGACGCAGCACTAACTAGGGCAAACAACAACACAGAGTAACAAAGATAACAAAATAAGAACAGCAACAACAGCAACAACGTACATGTAGTACAATAATAGCGACAACAAATATAATAGCGATCGCAGTAACAGTAACAGAAAGAACCAGAATAATCAAAGTAGCAGCAATAATAACAAAGATAACAAAAATTATAAGAACAGCAACAAGAGCAGCCAGGACAACGGTCAACATAATACGGCGGTTTCAGACATTAAACTGTTGATAGCAAGACAACCTTGTTAGAGTATTCTCCGCTCTATCTCCACCCTCACCCCTCCCGCCTTCTCCCCACAACCTCACCTAGCTTTTCAGTTTGTAATACTTGTGAGTACCGGCCACCTCCATCTCACCACTCCTCCTCCTCTCCCCCCCCCCCCCGTGGCATTGACAAGTCAGTATGAAAACTCTGCAGGCTCCCGGCGTCACCTTGGCGAGGTGAGGTGAGAAATCTAACAGGTGTGCACTATAAAAACAGATGGGAGTAGCCCGAAGACGTGCCGGAAAAATTAAAAGAAAACAAAACAAAAAATCCTCCGGTAGACAGATTTGATTTCGTGAGAATTTACTCTAAAACTAGTGGCTTAATTAGGCCAGGCAGGGTTCTAAATTCGGGGTGGTGGTGAGGATGGTAGGGTGTGGTGCCATTTCAGTGAGAACTAAGTACGTGGTCACTGTTATAAAAACACATTAGCGGCACTACACATTAATATTTTCTTTGTTTAAAATAACAAGAAAAGGGTATTTTGTTTTTATTACTTTGTAACGATATTGAAAAGAGTTAAGAATAACCAGTTCGAATACCATCATACAATCATGTAGTAAGTGTAAGAATTCAATCAGAATTAAAACAACAACTACAAACAGTTTTTCAAAGGGTGCCATTTGTCCTGGACATCATACATCCATGTTGTGCCTCCATTCATAACAACTGGAATCCTGGAAAAACACTAGTAAGATATCGTCGAATAATTCAACAAAACAGAAAGGTCGTGCAGTTCTCTACAAGGCTTTCTTTGCTCTTTGACTTGGGGTTTCCGTGTTTGATACTGTCAAAGGAAGAGTGATACATCAAACACACACACAAAAACCCAACAAACTAAATAAAAACACAATGCAGCAACAAAAACGAAACACAACAACACAGCAGTGGCGGTTTTTCTGTCCAGCAACCACAGATAAAACCTCCACCACACGGCCATCCCAACAGATGATAAATCCTGCTGACTTAGGTACGAAAAACGTAATTCTCACCCATCTCTGATCTCGCCCGAACAGAACACACACAATATCGATAGGCCATTAATTTTTCAGTGACTGTGGGCGCAAATTCCGACCCCCCCCCCCCCTCCTCAAAAACACACAAGTTCACATCATTCTGTTTATAACATATGCAGTGTGGCCAATAGAGGTCTGTAAGCTGACGAAGGGCAGGTCGTTCATTTTTATGTGAAGTATGAGCACCAGTAGGAAATTGTCCGTTCTTCACGTCATCACGAGGGAGAAGATATTGTGATATTTACATATAATTAAAGAAAAGTGTTGATTTGTAGGTGGTCCTGATCGTGTTCAGTACTGGCCTAGGCTTCGCTGCAGCTCATTGCCAGTGACTGAACATATGGGAAAAAGGAGAGGGTGGGGGAGGGGGGAGCACGGCCAGGACTGTGTGTGTATCTGACTGCCTATGTGACGTTACGTAGGCCTTGCTCGAACCCCTAAGGCCTGAAACTGATATTCAGAGGTTTTCCACCTATAGTCACCACTGGAGCTTTGGAGGTGTTACCGATAAAAGGGTAATATTTATTACTTCAACCTGAGCACATCAGTTTCAATTTTGTCATCGGACCAATTCAAAGAGACACAGAAAGCTCACTAGTGTCATGCTTATGGTTGGCAAAATGCAGCAATCTCAGAAACTCAAATAATCACCCACATGAACACTCACTCATGCCAAGCGATTTACAGAAATGTATACATTGACACAAGGCATCAGATATAAAAGAGAGATATTTGGTACGCAGTTTCTTGATAATCTTAACAGGCTCAGTCACACTTTTCAATACAGATGTCATCTCTGAAAATTAATCATCGTCTAGGAAACCACGGAGTAGACATCTATATATCAAACGCCAAATTGTCTAAAGTGAAACAAATTCTGTAGCTCAAAAATTTTGAAATTTGGATGGTCAGGTCAGAAGAGTTCCTATTAAATAGATCTACGCTTACAGCAGAAATCATATTATATTGACAATGCTTTGCAACACACGGATTTTAGTTGATTCACTGACTACTAGGTTTTCGCGCAACGATAACTCTTTATCAAACATATCTATGTGTATAAAAGCTTTTTCTCGTTTGTAGAGTCTCATACCGCCATCCATAAATGAAAATTGGAACCTAACGTACATTTTGAATGTCGAGGATTGTCCAACTTGTTCGAGCCATTGTTATAATTGCATATAACTTTCTTTCATTGCAAAGTTTTGTTTAGATCTAACCTTAACTTATCTATTGCAGCATGTGCAAAACCCTGATTTTTAAAGGCCAATTTGTTTTTTACAGTATGTAAAAATGTACCTCATTTATCCTTTAGCACTTCGATTTCACTTGGATATCATACTAACCCATGCCTTTGTTCTGCTGATGCTCGTGATGCTAACCTCAAACTCAAGGCAAGTAAAACTTACACGACACTGGCAGGAGATTAGAACTCGACCTGAACCTTCAGCAGTCAATACCAACGATGCAATCATTGTGTAGAAAGTAATAATGTATATTCGATTTGCCTCAACTTTTCGCGCCGCTAAAAAATTCAATATTGACAAACATGGGCAGAAAGAGCAGTTTTATTTGACAATGGCCTCAAGTCTAAACTGTCAGAAGAAATGCGGCCGATTAACATTTCTTACAGAGCAAACTATGAAAACTCGCTCACTGAGTTTCTTAACTTCATGGGTGGGATGTAAGGATGGAGGTGGATGAAGGAATTCCTAGCCGTTGAACAAAAAAAAGTAGAGAAAAAACTAAAGTAATTGTGTTGATGGACTTGAGTGGATAATCAAGGAAAAGAACAATGGGAATTTGATGCAGTTATTTTTGTCTAAAATATGAACCATTTCCGTCATATAAATGTCTGGCCCACCATTAGCAACGATCAAAGAAACAGAATTGAAACCATCATTAATTAATCATTCAGAGAAATGAAAGAAATTTCGATTTTTCCAGCGGCTGCCGGTGAGCTAATGTAACATTTATTCCATGCTTCGCTACGTTTTTTCAAGATCTAAAGGTCGTGTGTTTTTAAATTTGCGCTAAGTGCTGGTACCTTGAATTATGCATTCAAATTGCTTGTAAAATTAGCCTACCTGTTTTTGTTTCTGGTTAGAAACCTTCGTTTTTATCTCAAACCATTTGCTAGAAGCATATTATTATTTTGAGGACAAGAAATAGGCAAAGAAAAACACATTTAATTGTGTACTATTTTTCTCAGATGTGCTTATTGCAACAAAAGTGTTACAGCTTCAGCTTTCACAGTGCCAAGTTTACGTTTTACCTTTTACTTCACTGCGGTTTGTGAGGCCCGCTGATGCTATGACAACAGTTGCGTCGTTGGTCAGGAAGTAAAGGCATTATTCAAAGGGTTAAGCTTTACACGCATTTCGAGGACTTTCAGTGTGAGAACCACCCTATGAAATAGAAAGTACACACATCTGATGAGAGAGTCAATCTCCAAGATAATCTACAACTCGCCTGGAATAGTAGTCGGAGTAAGAAAACAGTGGGAGCCTTTCACGCAATGTTGCACTGATCCTACAGTGCGGATTTTGTGTCTTCTATCAAATGTCTGGGATTCCAAAAACGCTATCCTCCCTACCTTGCAGCACTACCCAAGTATTGACCCCTGCCAATAAAAAAAAGGGCAGACACAGTCTGAACAATTACTTGTTTTGTTGCTCTATCCGTCAACTACCACCACTTCATTATACGCTTAATAGAGAATGGAACATCCGCCTTGCCGAGAGATGGTTGGAAATAAATCAGTTGCGATAACATCGTTGTCAAGGTGTAAGATATAAAATAAACTATGATCCAGGGAGTGGGAAATAGCTTTGAATCTATGGCAAGAAGAGAAGAGCAGAGTATCTTCATTTGTGGGACGAAATTCTTGAATCTGGATAGAAACTTTGGGAAGTTTTGGCAATTACGGATGAAGGTTTGGTTTCAATGTTGTAGCTTGGGAGGGTTTGAAATTTACTGTTGGTTAATGTTGCACAGTCCTGTCATACAATCAGTTTCACGTTGTTAGTTTTAGCCGTCTGTTTGTATATACAGCGAAATGTGGACGTTTATCTGTGTGTCAGTGTGTTATCTCTTTTGTTTCTGTGTCACCTGTCCTCCTCGCCAAAAGAAGTCAAACACGTTTTCTCTTTCTCCTGTGTGTGTGTGTGTGTGTGTGTGTGTGTGTGTTGTGCGCGCATGTCACAGTGTGTAGTGTCCGGATCTCCGGTTGAAAACCAATGTCGGTTAAACAATGCCTGTCTTCTTTAACAAAAATTAAGGGATTAGTTTGAGATCGTTGGTCGTTTTTGTCTAGTGAACACCTCATCACCGGCAACATCTTGTCAACTACGTGTTTCTGCGCCTATTCAGACATAAATAATGCCTGGTTTGAGAGACAGACCCGCCCCACATGGGCAGAATTAAATACACTGAGACATTAGGATACCGTTGAATCAGTGAATAAGTATCTGACTCTACTTGCTTTCTAATCATGTCAACATTCAAAAAGGACACGGAAAGTTTCCTGACTATCCCAATAAGATTATTTGCCATTTTTTAAATCCTATGCCAGTGTTGTTGGGCGTCCAACAAGTGACCAAAATCCAGAAGATGGAATGTACCTACAGCCACCGAGGACCAGGAGTTGGAATGTACCTAACACCACCAAGGACCAGGAGTTGGAATGTACCTACCACCACCAAGGACCAGGAGTTGGAACGTACCTACCACCACCAAGGACCAGGAGTTGGAATGTACCTACCACCACCAAGGACCAGGATTTGGAATGTACCTACCACCACCAAGGACCAGGAGTTGGAGTGCACCTACCACCACCAAGGACCAGGAGTTGGAATGTACCTACCACCACCAAGGACCAGGAGTTGGAATGTACCTATCACCACCAAGGGCCAGGACTTGGAATGTATCTACCACCACCAAGGACCAGGAGTTGGAGTGTACCTACCACCACCAAGGACCAGGAGTTGTAATGTAACTACCACCATCAAGAACCAGGAGTTGGAATGTACCTACCACCACCAAGGACCAGGAGTTGGAATGTAGCTACCACCACCAAGGACCAGGAGTTGGAATGTACCTAGCACCACCAAGGGCCAGGAGTTGGAATGTATCTACCACCATCAAGGACCAGGAGTTGGAATGTACCTATCACCACCAAGGACCAGGAGTTGGAATGTAACTACCACGATCAAGGGCCAGGAGTTGGAATGTACCTACCACCACCAAGGACCAGGAGTTGGAATGTACCTACCACCATCAAGGACCAGGAGTTGGAATGTACCTACCACCACCAAGGACCAGGAGTTGGAATGTACCTACCACCACCAAGGGCCAGGAGTT
The DNA here is from genome assembly GCA_963931925.1 of Onchidella celtica. Classification (NCBI taxonomy): domain Eukaryota; kingdom Metazoa; phylum Mollusca; class Gastropoda; order Systellommatophora; family Onchidiidae; genus Onchidella; species Onchidella celtica. The sequence goes on from OZ007567.1 coordinate 67,330,170, forward strand.
GGAATGTATCTACCACAACCAAGGACCAGGAGTTGGAATGTACCTACCACCATCAAGGACCAGGAGTTGGAATGTACCTACCACCACCAAGGACCAGGAGTTGGAATGTACCTACCACCACCAAGGACCAGGAGTTGGAATGTACCTACCACAACCAAGGGCCAGGAGTTGGAATGTACCTACCACCGCCAAGGACCAGGAGTTGGAATGTACCTACCACCACCAAGGACCAGGAGTTGGGAATATACCTTCCACCACCAAGGACCAGGAGTTGGAATGTACCTACCACCACCAAGGACCAGGAGTTGGAATGTACCTACCACCACCAAGGACCAAGAGTTGGAATGTACTTACCACCACCGAGGACCAGGAGTTGGAATGTACCTACCACCACCAAGGACCAGGAGATGGGAATATACCTACCACCACCAAGGACCAGGAGTTGGAATGTACCTACCACCACCAAGGACCAGGAGTTGGAATGTACCTACCACCACCAAGGACCAAGAGTTGGAATGTACTTACCACCACCGAGGACCAGGAGTTGGAATGTACCTACCACCACCAAGGACCAGGAGATGGGAATATACCTACCACCACCAAGGACCAGGAGTTGGAATGTACCTACCACCACCAAGGACCAGGAGTTGGAATGTACCTACCACCACCAAGGACCAGGAGTTGGAATGTACCTACCACCACCAAGGACCAGGAGTTGGAATGTACCTACCACCACCAAGGACCAGGAGATGGAATGTACCTACCACCACCAAGGACCAGGAGTTGGAATGTACTTACCGCCACCAAGGACCAGGAGATGGAATGTACCAACCATCACCAAGAACCAGGAGTTGGAATGTACCTACCACCACCAATGACAAAAATCCAAGAGTTTGAGTGTACCTACCACCGCCAAAGATGCAAGACAACACCCAGACGCATGCCCTGGATATGGCCTGGCTTCCATAATGTGCAATGAAGTCAAGGACTGAAACATTAAATTTCATTGGCAGAGTTTTCTTCCTCTGAAGATCTACCCTTGTTTCTCTTTCCCTAGAATTTTATTTCTATTTTGTGAGTAAACTAAGATTCAGACACGGACTCAATTATCCCTCTAACCAGTTAAATGAGTTATACCAAAGACTCTATGGAAGATGACAATATAAACAATAAACGATATACCAAATCTATTTAAGAACAAAGGCATGCCATGTAAAACAATATGCCTAAGGAATCTGCTGATTCAGACCATACCTATATACAATCATGTAATCCTATTTTCATGCTAGTTTTCCATCTTATCTTGACAATGAAATGGTGTTATCATTGAAATGTCCATTTGGAAGTCGAAGGTTTGCACGAACAAATCCTCAGAACAACCCAAAAAAACTGGCTGAGGAATGGGAGCTGGGATGAGAAGGGCGGGGGGCAATTGGGTGGTGTCGGTTTCAAGCCCTAGTCCGGATCGATCCACTAACACTACACTTAACACCCGAGGACATTAGAGTGCGCCACATTGACCAAAAAAAAATAATGAACGCAGATTATGATTACAAACGATTTTTTTCTCATACTCAAAGGTTGTTTTTGTATTTACAGATATTGTACAACTCTTCCAATTAATAGTGCATGCAGACCTTAATCACATCAGATTATAATGTTGCTTGCACTTTCTGCGTGCCAATAAATCATAATTCTAACACTAACACACACACACACATTTACTGTAAACTAATTTTATTATAAATTCTAGTAAACCCTGCTGCCCGCAAATCTTATTGACGTGATGTATTATATACTATAATATTTGCCCGCCCGCAGCAAAACCTAATCTCAAACCTTCTATACATTTTCATATTCATGGTAATCCCAAATTAAACACGAATTTGCATCATTTCAAGCAAAAGACCCAGTTCGGAAAAACGTATAAAATTTATTTGTTTGCTTAGACATTAATGGAACGGCGTTCCTAAATCTGTGCATTTACATGTAGGACTAAAACAGGACAAAAACCGGCTGCGCTGTTTACATCTAATAGTACAGAAATGTGCACTCATTTAGTTCCCTTTCTTTGCCAGGTTCGTTTTCAGAAAGATAGCTGGGGTTGTCAGTTGAAAGCCCCTTGATTTGGGACGATAAGCCTCACCTTGTTTCTCCACCCAACATACACACACTATTACTTCCGAAATTTGAAAAATAATTAGTTATAATTAGATAAATATCTCTGTCAATGTCAGGGAAAGGAGATAATTTACATCCCTGGATGTTATTGTAATGTATCCCATTTCGATTACCATTCCGAATAATCGTCCTTTAAGGCCAATGTCGTGATGTTAAGTTCGTCTCCCTGAGACTTCCCGGTGACTGTAATAACAGCCAGAGATTGAACTAAGAAGCCATGTTTTACACCAAGCTGTCAAAAATATACGATTTCGGAAACTACAAATCCAAATCATTGTGCTTTATTTTTCGTCAGAGAAGAATATTACATCAACATTATGGACTTCGGAATCTGTACGTCTTATTTTGAGGGGTTCTTGGTTATTTTGATGAAATATTAAACTCTCAGAGTCTTTATGTTTATCTCTCTAGGCAATATGATCGATCAATCGTCAATGCAAAGGCGGACACGCCATAGACAGCCAAAGGTAGAACTGGATCCTGCCCGTGGTTTTCATCATTGAGTAAGCCGTAAAAACAGATCTATTGATTTATGATGTGGTTAGAGTATCTGCCACATTGGCCTACTTGTGTTACTGTGGTAGGGAAGACAATCCGCCCACATCCGCCTCCGCAACCACAAAACATGAGCACGATAGTGATGGCGATTGGCATAACACAGCTGAGGGTGGGCGGAATCGATGGCATGGTAATCATACTGCCAATAAATCAGACAGGATGGATCGGTTACAGTTTCCTGAAGCGATGATGATTTATGGTTGTATGCTGATTCGATTTCATGCACTTGTTCTTACAGCTTCCCACATGTACAGATGCAGTAATCGAATTGTGTGTCTTATTGATTGGCTTCATAAATCAGAACAGGCTTGCAATTGATACCTATTCTTGCACTCATCTTAAACTTGTTCTCATTAAGTCTGCAGCGAGATCTTCGCATGTCTCTGTCTACGTTTATGTCTGTCTGGCAGTCTGTGTGCCTTCATGTTTGTCTGTGTAGCTTCATGGCTGACCCTGTGCCACTGTACCTCTGCCGCCTGGTTTTCTACCGTTACGCCTGTCTATGTCTAATGACGTCATATCTTCATATCAGTTGGTTGGTGGTAGGTTTTTATTTTAGGAGCTTCTCTGCTCTTGGCATTTACACTTCACTTTTTTTCTCTTGTTAATGTATTTGTGTGTTTTAGTAGAAGGGATAAATTTTATTTGATTTTGCCCGGGCAACTGCCTGTACGTCCTGCTCTTCTCGGTTTTCAATTGCCAAGGTATCTTTAACGTGTGCAACGTGCACACGGACCCTCCGAGGTTTTCGTCGCTATCCGAGAAGACTAGGTGCCCGATCCTACCTACCATAGAATCAGGGACATGAATGTTCCCCCGAAATTCCAACATGCCTGCACCGACCGAGATTCGAACCCAGTACTTTCGGCATGAGAGGCGAGCACCTTGCCTCTAGACAGCGTGTCCCCTCATGTCAGTTGGTCTATCCACGTGTTTTTTTTGTGTTTTTATGTATCTTCTTTTTCCTCACCGGCCTGTCTTTCGACATAATTGCTCCTCTCATCGCCCCCCCCCCGCACCCGAAATATCGGACACAACACAATGAATGTGGAATGGATGAAGTAAACAGCCATTAGCTGGATCAAAGTGACATATTCCCTGCTGATTCAGTTTTGTGCCTGCCTCCCTCCCTCCATCCCTCCCCCTCCCCACACACACAGGCCCACTACTACAAAGGAGCATGCCATTCGTGTGCACAAAATAATGCGTATGTATGTATGCGTCGTGAGTCTGTATGTACATATGTATGTCTGTCTGACTTGTCAGTTTAAGTGCACTGCTTGTGTGCTATGGCCAGTCAGCATTTGGTTAGGTAATTATAAGCCTGAAGAAAAAAAAATCTGGAGAATTTCATCTCCCCTATGATGGGGACATTGTATCTGTCTGCTTTCTTCCATATGCCAGGGATGCAATATATACCCAATATAGGCTTCCACATGACAAATTATCAGCATTCTGTACACGACACCAACAGAATCTCAAAATCTATCATGATAAATGGCCCTGACCTTCCTTCGCGTAAATGTACACTTTCTAGTGTACTTGCTTTATGTTTCTCTGCGTTATGCACAACAAGTGGCACTTGTTGTGTCTTTTAAACTATTGTCGTGCAACGACAAAACCGCACATGTGTATGTTTCAGGAAAGTACATTGTGAATCCATGTAATGTCATCGGCCACTAAACTGCTTTGGTCGGCGTCCTAACTACTGCACATCCTTCTTTTCACAAGTGCAAACTCGGTTATGGAAAACGGGATCCCCTTCTTGTGAGAATTTTTACAGATGAAACAGCTCCAGAAAGTAACGTGCAAGCTGTTATCGAAACGTCAGGGACGGTAGAGAGAATTCCATTGGCTTGAATCTTTTAGACCAGGAGAAACTGTGATTCCTCTAAGGCAGGCCTTAGTTTTTCAGTTCACATGAAAACAAAACTGTGACCTATTCCTGCATCAAGGTTTGGTGTGAACTTCGTGATTCTGGAGCCCCGCCCCCCCCCCACCCTCCCCCCCCCCCCGGTGTTTTTTTTTTTTCCGTTTGTAAAATGTTCGAGAACGGAGGCTATTTTGGTATAGTCTAAATAGTTTGCCAGCAGAGTGGCTCAAACCGGCTTGAAAACTAGGCAATGGTTTCTGTTTTGAGTATTTTTGTATTTGTCTCTCTAAAGAAAAGTACTGAACTTTGTCAACAAAAACAGGCAGTGCAAACAATCAAATCCCGGGGTGGAGTGCATGTTGCATGATATGTGATAGATCGAAATTATGTAACATTTCTGCCATGGTTGACATCTTCCGGAAGACATAAAAAAAAAGGACAAATAATCACAAGAAGAATGCAAGATGGAAGAAATCGGCAACCATAACAACAATGATCAGTAATATTGAACAGAAGGGGAAAAAACAATAAACAAACAAAAGAACAAAACACAGGAATGAAAGTGTCAAATCTGTAGCGATCCCAGGAAGAAACAAACCAGAAGATCTAAATCTCTCACAATCCCAACTAATGTTCCTGATCCCAGCACCATGAATCACAATCCTTGCATTGCGATGTCGTCAGCAAATTGGCGACTGCTTTCCCCATACTCTTCCCTTTTTTTTAAAATTTGACTTTGTCCATTGACAGAAATATAGGCTAATAATAAAACCGCAAAACAAAGAACTTACGAACCAGGAAATGTCCACGTAATTCGTTCACATCCAGCTCTGAAATCATCTTGGTTTCTCGGAACGAGTTTATTCACACTTGCTCACGCGTGTATACAAAAACATTCAAACGGTGGCATCAGGTTGGCGACCGCGGGTTCCCTACTACTTCTGCATAGTTACGTTAAGGTCTTTGATTCTGAGTATGTGTTTAGAAACACCCATCTGTGTGGTTCTAATCTCCCAATATCGTATGTATTTGCAAATGTGTTTTCCGCAGGGAATCTTTTCAAAAGGTTTCATTTCATTTCAAAAATACTGCTGAACTGAATGACTCTTTGTATTATTATTTCCATCGTTATTTAAGACAACAACCCACCAGGGACGCAGGGTTGAAGGAAGTTTATTCTGCATTTCGTTTTTGGCATTTAATTAATCGACCTTTTTGTCTTTGCCACATAATCTCAAGACAAAAGAACTTCGGCTTAATCTAATTAATTTTTATTCCAGGATGAAAGGTTAGACACCAGGGTACTTCTACAACAACATCAACAAAAAAATTATAAATAAATTATAAATATACTAAAATAAAAATAAATTTAAAAATAAATAAATAAATAAAACCGGTGATAAACCGACTTGCGTTAAATATTCATTTCCCTGCAGGAAACAGATATGAGCTGTGAAGAGAACACAAGTTAATGTCAGCCATCTGAGAGGTTCGTCTATTTTTATGTTAACAGAGTAGAAACTTCTTGGCTATTGTGTATAATAGCCATTTTCGTCTCAAGATTTTGTTAACGAAAATTGTCAAACTGGGAGGAGATTGTCCCGAATTTACTAGAAATGGTCAAGCATGTCATATGTCAGATCGTGTATCATACTCCCCAAATCTAGGTCACTAATTCCAACTTGCAAACCCGGGTCAATCTGATCACGTGGATAAACATACCTGCAGCAAATCAGGGATTATGACACATAGAACTTATGGGAGCTTCAGGACTCATCACGTCTGGGCATCAGACAGGCTATCAAATATGGTATCAAGGGCACCAGAAAGAGCTTTGTAAAGATCATCAGACATGGCACCAGGAAGAACATCGAAAAGTTGTCAGGAAATGCATCAAAAGGACATCGATGAAGGTTGCAAAGGGACATCAGGCAGGGCATAAGAAAGGACAGGTGAGACATAAGAAAGGCACCTGACAGGGATAAAGAAAGGGTATCAGTCAGCCATAAGAAGGCATCAGAGAGAGTGTCAGAATGGCCATCAGATAAGGCATTTAGCGTGTCCTGAGACGCCATTGCACAGGGCACCAGAAAGGGCATTAGTAAAGATTGCAAACAAACAGTAATTACTTACATGTAATCATCATCATTATCATTCTCATCCATGATGTCACGTGTGTAAGGTCACAACCCGGAGTTCAAAGGTCGCGCTGACACTAAATTATCCGCACCTAAGAAAATGGTCTATCTCGGAAATTGTCCATTTTTTTTTTCTTGGAATCACAACAGTTGGGTCTTTATCAGTCTTCCAGCGCTAGCCATCATCCAGTAGGTCACCGTGTTCCTGAATTGAAAGCCATGACTCCCTGACAGTGCTGAGACTACCAACAGGTGAGAGAGTGCCAGACACACCTGCTCTACTCACGTCTCTCCAGTGGCGAAGTTTCCGCCACCTTTTGTAAGTGAGTACGCCCAGATTCCGGTCCCAAAGGCGGCAGCTCACACTCCCCACTCCTACTCGCCATCACAAGCGACTGTGCTAAGAGTGCGTCACTGCTACATCCGATCCATATAAACTCGAGAAGCTCCAAACCCCATTCAGTAACCATAGCAACTCTCTGGCGTTTATAATATATTGTTTGGAGTGACAGTACCCTCACCATTAATATTTTGACTGCACTGAACATTGAAAACCACATGTCGACATCAAACAACAGTTACTATAGTCAGTAACGTGTTTCATTCGTCCTCAAAGATTCACTTGTCACTGACACATAGCGGATGGCGTTTTAGAATTAAAATTTCATTTAGGGCAGTGCAACAAGGGTTACTGAAACAACACCTGATATTAGTGATATCAGAGCTTTGCAATTTGTATCTCAACAAAAGCTGAACTCATAATTCCCCCCCCCCCACCCACCCAAGCGCGCAGGAGAAGAAAATTCTAGAACGAGTTTGGGTCAATAATAAAAAGTATTCCGTAACACTGAAAATGTCAGGCGGTGAGAAGGGGCACAATAAAAACAATACTGTGAGTTGTTTTCCCATTCAGGATGGTCATGTTTTCTGTTTTTCCGTCTCAGAGACATTTTTGTACACCCAGATTAAAACCAAGCCAGTTATTCATGACTGTGTTGTCACGGGGGACAAAAGTTACTTTCACGCACGTTCATGCACACACATACACACACCCACACACATGTACAAACACATACACATATACAACAAACACACACACAAACACCACACACAAACACAACACGCACACACAAAGACGGGAGATTAACCTTTATCCATACTACTGGACGTTCACTAAATCTTGGTTCCAACGTAAGGGTATGAATGTGCATGTAATTCTGTTTGTTGTTTGTTTGTTTGTTTGTTTTAGTAACGTTTCCATGAGTTTCTGTATTTTTCAGCTGATGTTGATTAACCCATTTCACTGCAGAGATGATGTTTATGTTAATGAATACTCTCCTTCGCCAAGCTCTGGCTGCGTACTAGTCATTTCCAGACTTTCAGGAAATAATATTACACACCACATTAAAAATGTTGTCTGAATAGCTGGCTCCGAATCGTGGAAGTGGATAACAAAATTGCCGTGTTTACGACGCTGGCAGTGAAGGGGTTAAAATACTAAGAGACTTTTGTGTCGCCACTGTCTGCATGTCGTCTGCTAGCGACATTTATTACTTCAGTGAATCAACTGATAAATAGCCTCCCCGTGTTGCCGTTGCTTCCGCCATATTGATCGTTGCTCGTAAACTTCCGTTGCGCCGAGCAGCTCCTGGGTACGGTAGTCTTGAACTTCCTGCCCGGCACACTTCAGGGTTGAAAAGTCTTTCTTGCCCCGTTTATCAAACTATTTCTGTTTCTCTTGAAATTCTGAGCAAACTTTAATGAGAAAGGCGTTTCTGTAGATTATAAATTGTGCCGATGGCATCAGCGTTTGAAAGGTGTCAGACAATAGGTTACGGGAATGGAACTGAGCCACCTAGGTTACTCTCTAGACTGTCTGTATTGGAATACATATTTCAGCTTAGAAATAAATTTAAACACTTCCAGGGCTCTTGAAGGAAAATGTTCCATTGAAATTTGGGACATAACATGCTTTGTTAACTGACACGTTGTATGCCTTATGACTTTTGTCACGTTCATATGTTTATGTGCGTGAGCAACATACCATTCATAGCGACACAGGAACCTATTCATTTTATGCCATTTAATACATAGTTTTAAGTTTAAGAAGGGGCAAGGGGGGGGGGCGGTTGGGGGGGGGGGGATGTTCACTTCAAAAGTCGATTTTTTGTCAACATGGCGATTTTTGTTGCTGTTGTTGTTGTTGTTGTTTTTTACAAGGTTTGGCTATTTCTCTACCAGTAAAAAAGTGAGGCATGTATTCCCTCATTAGCGTTGTAAATTTTTAAAGGCCATTTATTAAGGTTTCAGGCGGTAACTTGCTATCAACAGTTTCATTTCTTGGTGGATTTTCTTCACGTCTAGTGTAAATACGTAACGAACAAAAGAAAAAGTTTAGGCGTAAAAAATTTTTATCCGCTGCAGATGTTGAGATTTTAGTGGGACTATTTAAAAAAATGGTTTTCAAACAATACGGCGTTTTGAAAAAAAAAAGTAAAATAAAACTGACATATCCCCCCCCCCCCCTTCCCCTTATCCCACCCCACCCCCTACAGAATTTTCCTCTGCATAATTTTAGATATTAATCTAATTCTAAAGATTTTGTGCGCAAATTTTTATTAAGGTCCTTTGAAAATGGATGCAGCCTGTCCAATCTTAAAGTTCCGAAAAATAAATTTGTTTGGGTTACATAATAGCTTACGTTCTCTAATTTGGGACTAAATAATGCAATGGTGCATATCAAATTTAAAAAAACAACCGAAAAATCACCCTCAGGTGACCGCCCCCCCCCCCTCTTTCCCTCCCCAAATTTAACGCCAAGCTTCCACTTTCGCGAAGTTAACAGTTACTGTAGCTTTCCGTATCTGGTGAAGTGGAAAAAGAATATCAGCTGGGAATTTGTTAGCCACAAAGTTCGAAGAAAAAGAAAAAGCAATGATTGGGGAGTGGGGGAAATGAAATTGAGCTGATGACACACGTGCAGATAAAAGGAGAAAAGATATAAATTTGTTTAAGATTGAATATCGGGGTGGTGCAATTAAATGTATCACAGCCCAGTAAAGCTATTCTTTCACGTGGAATACAACTTTGGAACGACGGGGGAAGGGGGATTTTTTTTTTCTAGGAAATGCGGACCGGGTGAGTCAATATTTCATAGAATATTTAGACAGAGGGGCCAATTTACAATATGACATTAGAACCGGAGAATTCAGATCCGGGGCAAGGGGGGGGGGGTGGCTAAACAATTAGGATGCCACAAATGACCCTATTAAATTTTACTACAAGGCTCTTTTTGGGACATGAATCTTGTATGACTAAATGAAACAAGAACAGCATGACCAACCCATAAAGACTGACAAATATCACAAATAAAGCATAGTCGTGATACTATGGTATGAGGGCGTAACCTCATTTTCAGCGTCTTAGTAAAAACCAAAATAACAGCAAGAACGTGTATTAACTGTGTCTCTGTTTCGTAGAATGTTAAAACGATGTACCCATTTATCAAACTTAAATGTGTTCATTTCGGGTTTCACGCACATCGGCACCAACTTCATTAGATCACTATGCCATTCAGCTGAGGTTATATACAATTAATCATTTTCTTATAACAAGATGAAGTTCCCGGCATTATCCGGGATAAACCTGTGAACCCACAGTTCTGTCTCTCTCTCTTTCTGGTCTAGAAAGCTTCCCATATTCTACTCTGAGTCTTATTACAGATTTCATGCGCACCCGAGCGCGCTCATTTCTGGTAGGGAAATTGCCGGCACCGAACTGAACGCGTATTAATACATCGTTTCCGGTGCGGTGGGCTTCCTACAGGGAACAGTATTTAACATTACCTGAAACTTGAATCAACACAATCGGTCGATACAAAAGCGATTGGACTGGATTACTTGGCATTTAAGAAAATTAATTTTACAAATTTTGAAACTGTCATTTAGGCTGTAGAGTCGAGCAAAAAAAGGGGCAAAATTGCACTAAAATGAACTACTCCCACCACTATTTGTTTTTATAATAAGATTCTTGCAACCCGGTTACACCACCAACTCCATGGGCTGTCACAGTCTTTAGGTGGCAGAAAATGCACTGCCCGCGGATATGAAAGTATCTCTGATGACCCAGATTCGAGGGAACCGTAGCAGTAATAATAATGTGCCCTGCATGTTGTGCCTGAGATCTGGGCTATTGCAAGAAGCATGCACGAAGGACGAGAGAATGCACTGCTGCTTTATGATTGAACAATAAACTTGGCGTTCAACAGCGCAGTGCATGTCCGTGCATGAGATGCAACGGATTTTTCCTCCATAAAAACGGTCGAGGGGTAAAAAGAAATATCCAGCTTGTTTGTTAAAAAATTAAATTATCCTTTGAGACGGAAATTTAATAAATTTGATGAGTAATACAGAAGAGGAATGGAGAGAGATGATAGCGGGAATTGAACAAAAATGAACAAAAAATGTGAACATGGCCCTTGAGGCCCACGTATCCCTCACTTACAGGATTCTGTTACCCCACATTTCCTCCAGCTCCTACTAGGTCATATTTTTTTCCCCATTTCTTGTTTCCCTTGCCATCTATCATCTCGCTGCACGTGACAGACAATGATCTCAACAGGAAATGTCATTGGCAGAAAATTATTAAAATGTTATCGGGAGTCAGGACGCTTGAAAATAAAATAATAATAATAATAACAATAATCACTACTAGCTTTATCTTTAGCTCAATGCGGATTTTTTTTTTATAAACCTCTCAGCATCTGCCATCGAGACTCGAAGACAAATATCACAGTCACTAAGCAAAAGGTACCCAAGAGCGGGTCTGTCAGGATGAAACTGAGAAAACACACAGGTAACAATAAAGATGATAAAAGAACCTGAGCTTATTTCATAATGTCTTTTATGGCCGTTGATCTGGGGTGTTGATAAATATCTAGGTGCCCTTTTCAAATGTAAATACGAGAATGAGATATGTGAAGTGGGTTCATACAATAACAGGTAGCAAAGTACAATAATGCCCGTTGTCATCAACCGCGAATTACAGACCAGAGCATGCAATAATGACATAATTATATAATAGTAGATCTGTCTTAGAGACGGGAATCAGAAGTCTGTAACAATGAGACATTAGAGTACGTGCCTGTAACCACAAATACAGGAAGAGAATAAGATACAGTTGTCTAACGTCAGTCCATAATAGAATATCAGATAAAAAAAACACACCCACATTTGCAAAGCAAGAGAATAGAACCTACAGTTCGCTAAATTGTCAGGTGACCAACACCAGAGCATGCACTGACAGTGATTTCTAAAAGAAAGTAGGCTCAACAGTTCCTTGATCTATCTCTATGACAGTATTGGACATTGGGGTTTACCCTCTGGCAACTACAAAAACAAAAACAAAAACCATCTACAGTTGCATTTCCTATCTCTGCATTAGTACCAGACATCAGTGTACACACCAGTAAGCTTTGGCCGCATACATGCGACATTGTTGTATTGCTGTCGCGTCGCATTTTTTTTTTCATTTTCCCATGTGTGCGACTAGCCTAAGTGTAAACAAGAGAACAGAATGGAGATAGAAGTTCGTTAGAACATTAAGTGAAATCACACAGCCAGTCACATGTCTGTGGCCCCAACAGGCACTGTCTGGTTCTTCGTTATGTCCAACATGTTGGCAGCTCGGCGCTTTAGCATAGAAGTTAATAAATTATAGAATTCTTATTTGGACAGCCAAATGGACAGACATCCACATAGAAGAATAATAACATGTGAAAAAAAATAAGAATGGCAAAAGCTATTCACGTCATACGGAAAAATCTTTAATGGATGTGAAATTTCATCATATCAGTTCCAAAAAGATCACTATGCGCAGGTGCAGTATTTTATCATTAGACCATGTGCAATCTGGCATAGAGACAAGGTGTTCTAGCGTACACAGGAAACTGGCAGAATGTTGTACCATTGTGCTTTCAGCAAGACAGAATGCAGATAGATGGTGAGTACTGCAGCCTACGGGATGATGCCGAAGCCGAGAGGAAAAGAGATCAATTGGAAACCCTGGTGTCACTCACTCAGCTGTGGCCAAGCATGACATTCACGTGCTGGCCGTGAGCAATCAATGGCACTGCACTGTCCAATATACCTGGAGTTTCTACTTCTGGGGTATCTGCATATCATAATGGAGATACATTTGTTGAGTAATGCATTCAGGTTGTTCATGTATATACTTCTGCCCTTCTGCCTAGAACCCAGTCTTCCTCCAGTTCTTCTCCTCTTCCTCCAGTTCTTCTCCTCTTCCTCCAGTTCTTCTCCTCTTCCTCCAGTTCTTCTCCTCTTCCTCCAGTTCTTCTCCTCTTCCTCCAGTTCTTCTCCTCTTCCTCCAGTTCTTCTCCTCTTCCTCCAGTTCTTCTCCTCTTCCTCCAGTTCTTCTCCTCTTCCTCCAGTTCTTCTCCTCTTCCTCCAGTTCTTCTCCTCTTCCTCCAGTTCTTCTCCTCTTCCTCCAGTTCTTCTCCTCTTCCTCCAGTTCTTCTCCTCTTCCTCCAGTTCTTCTCCTCTTCCTTTTCTTCTTTTTTTTTTAATCTACTATCTGAGTTACCCGCCCCTGCCTGTGAAAAATATTTTGATTAGTTTCAGTTTTGGGTGGTTATCAGGGATCTGATACATATTGCCTGTTCCCTTAGCTTTATTTCTGTTGTTGTTGTTGTTGTTGTTTGTGTTACAAATGTCATTCTGCACTCTCTTTGCCCGAGGCACCCCGTCAGATCCTCATCAAATGGCGATAATTTGCTCACGGGTCGGTGTGTTTGATAGTGAACATATTATTATCGCAGGAAGTGATAATGTCCTTGTTGGGTTCATGGAAAAGAATGGATTGCGGGCGAAATTAGCGACCCGATGCAGACTCTAAAAATTACTTGCCCATTATTTTAAGTCTCCAAATCTTAAAAAGAACGGCAAAAGCGACTAGATCAAATTGTTTGTTTTTTTTTTTTTTATGCAAAATTTCAGCAACATACGTTGCCAAGTAAAATCTGCAGGCTTGACTAAAATTCGCACAGACTGGCGCGAGTTTTTTTTTTTTTGGGGTATTATTTGACTAGATTTCTCCATCTCCACATCCTTCTACTGGTTTCTTCTTACCTTCTCTTTTTCTCCTTTTTTTTTTCTTCTTTCTCCGTATTTCTTTTTTCTATTCTACTTTTCTTTGCTTCTCACCCCCCCCCCCCGCCTGCTCTTCTTTTCCCTCCTTCCTCATTCTTCTGTTTTGTTTTCCTATCTTCACTCTCCTTTTATTCAGTTCACTATTTTATTCTCCGCCCTTCCAGTTTTCAATTTTTTTTGTATCGTTCATAACCTTCCTGTAAGTCTACAACATTCAGGTAATGAAGGTGCTGATACTGCAAACATTTACATCAACTACTTTCCAGGGAATTTGATAAATAGCTGTATTTATGTGATAACATTTATCTGTCTCGTTTAATGTCTTTCCTCACCTCAGTCTTCCATGTTTTTATCCTTACTACCTTCCAGTGTAGTGTTATGCAGCCTGAAATCACGGTGTCAATGATTTAGTTTGTTTCTATATGCGTAGATGAGTCCCAGTTCCAGAGCCACACATTATACGAGCATACAACTCTAGAGACAGAGTTTCCTTAAGGGGCAGAAAGCTGGAAATGCCATGTCATTGACATCTCCAGTATGTCCCCGCTTGACATGACTGTGACCCCCGCTTTAACGAGTGATATAGACAGCCGGATATTGAGCTATATAAAGAAGGTCGATGCTCGTGGTCACCCGATAGTTTATGGAGAAAAACCATACAAACTGGTAATGGAACACACTCCTTAGAACACACGGGGATGGAGAAAATATCGCCCTCATATAGAGTCTAGCTCTGCTGTTTACATTCTGCCTAGACATTTTCGGTCGCTCAGCAATACTAGAAATCTTTCCGCGTCCACTGGCAGGTATTTATAAAGTTGTTCCCCACTACTGCTGTTAATACAGAAACCTATGGCCGTGAGAGAGGGAGGGAGAAAGGTTGACGGTGCTGTGGGACTTGAACTGTAGACAGGGGGATTGTTGAAACCCTCAGATGCAACACAAATTAATTTCCTTTCTTCTTTTTTTTTCTGAATATTTCCTTGGTTTCTAGACATTCACTCGTCCCTTTAGCCACATTTTCTTCAGACAGTCTGTGGAAGAAAACCTTCATGCTTGGATGAAGTGGTCTTGGATGGACATACTGAGGACGCTACTTGGTCTCCACCCCCCACCCCCAGCCCCCTTCCCAATCACCACAAGTTTAGGATTTGTTTGTGCTGGGAAACGTTTTCGTGAGTGGAAACTGGCATCATCAAGCACAGGACTAATCACTGAAGATAGAGCCAATTGGACCTCATCACCCGCTACCAAATGTTGATGTTCTAGCAAACTCAAGCCTAGATCATTCGAAAACCCTTTTCTTGGAGGGGGGGGGGGGTATGAATTTGGGAATGGAGTGCTGGCTGGTTATCGGAAAAATGTCGGGTTTTAACACGCAACTGGAGTTGGCAAAACTACACGGGTTTCAATTCACTTTTGTGATGATTATCGGCAGGGAAGCTCGTTCTTCTCTCATGTGCGCACGGGCACACAAACAAACATTACACGCAGACAAGACGTTAGGCTCTTTATGAGATAAATACTCTGAAGACGTTCATACAACTCACTTATAGTTACAAACCTCGAGTGCCATCTATCTTCTAGTATAGACGTGTCGCCGGGTAAATAGTGCCTGCAGGCGAAACTGTGAAATTGTACGTAGGTGGCTTTCTGAAGTATCTTGGAATCTTCTCTTTTGATCAGCATTCTTAATGTTGCTTTTCACATTCGCTACTTTTTTTTTTTTTTTATTCTTGTCGTTGTTATGATTCCATTTATTTGGCTGGTGTTTAATTTTTTCGTAGGTTTATTGCGGTTCTGTTGTAATTCTGTTGGGTTGTTATTTACTCATTTGTTACAGATGAAGGTGATGTTTGTCTGTTTGGATTCGTGGAGCTCTTGTCATGTAGTTGCTGCTTACAATGTTGTTTTTTGTTGTTGTCGTTTTGGCAGTCATCATCATCATTGCCTTTCTCACCCTGGATCAGGGTATAGGCCACCAACAAACACTTTCCATCCCTCTCTATCATGGGCCAGTCTCTTTACATTAATCCAAGTCTTTCCGCTTCGTTGCACATCATTTTCTCTGGCTCTTCTCCACGTTCCGCGCGGCCTTCCTCTTGGCAGTAACAAGAGTAAAAACAGTGATTGTGTTGGCGGCGCTGTAAAGGGTTATGATATTGGATCACCTGTACCACAGTCTCCTCTAAATGAAGCTATAACTGAGCTCTAAGCGCCTAAGCCATCTAATTTGTGTTATTTCCACAACTTTCTAACATACACGCGACAGTCGGTGACTGTCTGGACGGGAAATAAGGACTGTGTGTCATTAGTATGATTGAGAAATGACAACTCAGAACACAAGTGAAATAGGGTCGGTTTATTTATCTCAGATTATTATTATTATTATCTTGCCTGCACTTAGCGCAGCCTCCGCCATCAGTCTAGGTGTGGCTCTAGAGATATAGGAGACTTGCCACTTAGCCCTTCATCTATCGATTCCGATACAGTGAGTAAACACACCTGATTAGCACAGCCAGGAATGTGTTTCCTTGCTGGAAAAGTTCATGTCTATAATAACAGCGGTTCTCAAATTTTAAACACAAGAGCTTCTATATACTATTTACCTACCTACCTATCTACTCACTCACTCACCTACCAACCCATCGACCTACCTACCTATCCATCTACCAGCCCTCCGCCTACCTACCTGTCTACCTACTTACCTACCTACCTACTTACCTACCTACCTACTTACTTGCCTACCTACCTACCTACGAGTACCTGTCTATCTGTCTATCTACCTATCTATGGCGATATAGATCGACGAGTTAGTTTATGTATGCAGTCACGAAACAGGCCCTTCTTGCACATTCTAACCATAGACCTAACATTTCCCATTTCCCATATCATTGCATGTGCGACACCTTGCCTGAGGACGCCAAGCGAAGTCATTTGGAGTACGTTACAGTAGAATGATGGCCAGAAATTTCCCAGATCATGGCAGCAAAACCTATGCAATGATATCAATTCTTCCATCAGATAAGATCTGTGAAATGGCTTATTTGTCCTGTGTGTTTATCTTATAAATGCCGGCACGATCGGCTTGAAAATGTATTTTGCATGTTGTATCAGAAGAATCGTTAAGAATAGTCTGGCGTACTCAAGGGTTAGCCCAGAATTTTTCATTTCTTGATTAATTTGTCACATGTATTTCTTGATTTGTCACATGCATTTGACACTGTTAGACTTCCTAAATATTTGACCGAAATTGTTTAATAAATTATATTTAAAAAAACAAATGAAAATACAAAGCAAAGCAACAACAACAGTAACAACAAAAAAACAACAGCCTAATGGTACGGGTCATTTAAAGACTTGACACTCCATTCTGTGTATGTCAAAATGAGATAAGAAATTCCTATTTTAGATCATCAGCTCTGCATCAGCATAAATGCACATCAAAGGTGTGTAAATTTACCCCTATTTCCATTTACCATGCATTTTGCTCAATGCTGGAGCTATCACTACACGTACACATTGTAGTCACAACGTTTCTTGTATTGAACATCCCCACAGTTGTTGATAATAATGTACAATAGACGATTGTGTTGAACAGAATCCTAAGCATCATCTCCGGCTTCGTTTAAAGAAGAAAAAGAAATTACAGGACAGCTCACCGTAGATGTTCAGCTAAAAATAATCTACTTTCCTACTTTAATTGGCAGAGAATTTTGTCGATTTCGTGAACAGCTACAATTATCTCGCTGTATCTATTGACGCAGAATGAGATTGGAGCTTTCATGCTTTCCACGTTTACTCTAAGGTAAATAAACCACAGTATTTTGAAAGAAAACCCAAGTGGGCTATTTCAATACTTACTAGACTCCAATAATGCTGTGAAAAGTGTTTATTTATTTATTTATTTTTAATTACCTTCTGAACAAGAAACACAAACCTGCTCATTTGTAACGTAAATCTTGTACATCATCTTCCCTGCTGAGATGAACAAAGTTCTTGTTTTACCTCATCTAAAGATTCAGCAGTGGACTTTTGAGTTGAGTACACCCGCACTGTTTGGAACTGTTTATGACAGTTTTAGTCGTGTCCAGCACAGTTTTGTACATTCATTTCTCTCAAAGGGCGACCCAGTGACCCAGCGGGTCACAGAGTTGTCTAGTGGACAATCAAGGCTAAACAACTACACACCTTGAGAAATATCGATTACAAATGAATGATGATAGTGCCGTCAAATGTGAAAGGTTTGGTTAGGGGACGACAACACCAATGACATAACAAAACAACAATTTCATTTGTTGTCTCCCGTGAAATGAGCACATTGAATAAATAAAATGGTTGTTTCCCTTGATGCGTTACCGCTCTCTCTCTCTCTCTCTCTCTCTCTCTCTCTCTCTCTCTCTCTCTCTCTCTCTTTTTCTCTCTCTTTCTCTCTCTCTCTCTCTCTCTTTCTTTCCATTGGTCCTGTTTTTTTCTGTCACATTACATTGTACCATTATGTCTGTCTCATGTCGTTACGTTCTTTAAATAAAAGATATTTCACACACAAAATTGCACCGACCCGCTTTCTTCTTTCCTTTCCCTATCTTACTATCTAAAAGTCGTCATCTCTCCCACACACACACATGCGCACACACACATTCACACACACACACACACACACACTCACACTAGTCTTGTCCCCCGCACATTAGCCAATGTTGTTTAGCTAAGAGGCATTCACTACACACACACATGTATACACCTAGACATAAAATGTCAACCGCTGAGTGACCTTTTTCAAGAGGCATTTGCAGGGTCTGCAGGGTCTGCAGGCGTTTTATGTGACAGGTAAGAGATGGGAAGGGATATGATGTTTATGCGTGCAGATTTGCAGTTTATTAATGTCACCCACCCGTCCACCCCCACCCCCATCCTGCCTTTAAACTTTCTAGTGTCTGATTAACTTTCATTTTTCATTGCTATTATCTTTCTTTGGCATAATAAATCATGGCCGTAGGGTCAAAGAATAAATGAGATCAGGTTATTTAGTAAGGATAGCGGGGTGGGATTCCATGTGGCCCCCTCCCCGCATAAAAGACTATGCTTTCACTCCCCCCCCCCCTTCCTTCTTTTCCATCAGCACCTCCACCCTCTCATCTCATCCCAAATCGCCCACAACTCCCATCCAGCCAGTTTTTATGGCTTTTTTAACAGGACACAGGCTCCCCCATACCCTAACACTGGGGAGAGAACTGAATTAGGATTGAAATGTCCCTGGAGGCATGTGGTAATGGCCAAACCATGTTACACAGCGACAAACCAATGCCTAGCCGAGCATGCTTAGAAAAAATAAAAACCCAGACGCTAAATCTGGCCAAAGTTGCGTTTTCAACGAGGTTGGGTCATAAAAAATGCCTTCACAGTGGCGCGTCAATACTCTCGGTTTTTTTCTTTTTTCTTCCTCGGTTAAATCGAAGTATTTTGGGGAGTCTGGGTGCACGGGAAAGACAGGACCGTTTCGGGTAAACTGCAACATTATTTAAATTTACTTCCTATTTGTAGCGACGAATGGTTTCCGCTGGTGCATTGTTTAAATGCAGTTTATCGATTATAAACCAGAGCTTTCTTTGTGTGTGCGTGTGTGTGTGTGTGTGTGGGTGTGTGTCAGCGTGTGTGTGCGTGCGTGTGCGTGTGTGTAAACTTTAGGCAGACAGATTAGGACGAATTAGGTTCAGTGACCCAGTTTCTGAAGAAAGCTCATGTCCGAAATGGGGGGGGGGGGGGGGAGCTGCTGTTTGTACAGCAGGTTTAGTACTTTTCAGAACGTTATCATATCATATAATAATGGAGCTTGGGTGCGACCGCAAAGGCTTTTTTACCACGCAACGTAGAGAAATGAAACTTGGCACATGTATGTAAAATTTATTAAGCCTGTACGTGTCGAGCTCATTTTTTCCCGAAACTCTTTACTTTTCCCAGAAATTCAGTTATAATTATCAGTTATCAATTCATGATTGCGAATACGACGTGATAATGTACTTCCGTCAATTTCGTCATTTCCGCCTCTTACCGGAAATGTAAACTAAAGTTCATGATCCAGCCACGCCAAGAAAACTTTGATAGTGATACCGAGTATAGTGTTATACAGATGAGGTGAGTGCCATTCATTCATACCAAGAAAACTGTGCGTAAATATTTAGATCATTTTTTACGAACACATGAGCCCATGAAAAATGCTCTGTGCGCACTACTGTGCACTGTGTACTACTGTAATATCTATCTATTGATCGCCGATTTTATGTGGATGACCCAAAGTGTCTCGACATCAATGTCTTTGTGCTGACTCCTTCCGGCCTGGAGTGGTGAGCTTTGTTTTATACCATTCGAAGAATGGGGCAGTTACTAGTTGTATATTGTATATAATGCGACAATCTAGCTATAGATTACTGACAGGGAAGAGGTCAGAATTTACCGAGTTGTTTCCATTTCATGACACAAAACTATTTCCCCTCTAGACCAGGGTTTCTCAAGGTGGGGGCACACACCCAGTGGACAGTGAGGCGTGCAAATGTTTTGATGGGGTGTGGGAGCTCAGACTGGGTAGGGACATGGGACATGTGTAAACTAGTGATACTTACTTTGTCTGGTCATGGTGGGGTGCACGTTTTGCTTTGTTGTTGTTTTGGAAACTTGAAGCCGGGGGGGGGGGGGGGGACGTGGGACAAAAAAGCTTGAAAAACACTGTCCCAGATTTTGTTGCACGAAAGGCTGAACTCACAATAACTACAAGTAGTATACACACCATCATCTGTAATTCTCACTCGCCAATCAGAGATTCAGCGAGAACATCGGCTGAGATGTCTGCGGACACAAAGAGATACTGGTACACTGAGAAGTTCAGACTGACAACAGGATTCATCCAGTGTGTAATAGAGGATGTAGCAGCCTGATTGTCGGTGCAGCCACATGTAACTCACTTCTCATGGAAGGCTGCGGTTCAGAGACATAATATGTACTCGTTCATTTTGGAAATCTTTGCGCAACGCTCATGCTTGGAAAGTTGAGGCGGGGAGGATGAGAGGAAGAGAAAAATTCTGGCATGATTGTACACGAGCTATCGACGTATTCATTCATTGAACATCAACGTAAACTATTTATTCCGTAGCAACATGTGTCCTTCGGGAATCGAGAAGAAACGTGTAAAACATAAGGGGGTGAGGGAGAGGGGGGGGGCACACAGCCAGCAGGACATATACTTAACATCACTCATAAATGTTACTGACAAGACTGATAATTTACTTCCTGATATAGCTATTATCTTGCAGCAAGATTTATAAATAAATCCGTTCGGTTCCGAACATTTCGAACTATGCTATATGGTTGTCATGGAATATGTATATAACGAAGGCTTGCCTGTTTCCTGCAATACTTTCTACGACAGAGTTCAAACTGAATATTTAAGCACTTTGTTTTTCTGACAGTTTCGATTTGCATGCCTGTATTGGAGCGGGACAGCTCAATAATGGCTCTCGGACATGGTGAGCTCTCTATACAATGAAACCGGGAGCTGTTAATAATTCAGTAGGTTTTAGGGCAAACTTTTAATAATTAGATGTTCAGATTGTTGAGTTACGGTCGGGTGTGTCTGGAGAGCGAGAGAAAACGGGGGGGGGGGTGACAGGGACAGAGACACACACGGGGAGAGACAGAAAGAAAGACAGGGACAAATAGAGATAGACACAGAGATAGAGAGAGCGAGAGAAAGAGAAAGAGCGCGAAAGAAAGAAAGAGCGGGAAGGAGAGATAGAGATGGATAGAGAGAGAGAGAGAGAGAGAGAGAGACAGGAAGACAATAGAGAGGCAGAGGGAGAGAGTGTCATAAATGTTGGAGAAAATCAATGAGGAAAACGCAGAACAATACATAAAATGTATTACACTGACAATAATTATTATCCATAACAGAGCCTAACTCTTAGCCTGACCACACACGGTGAACTTTAAATGTTTGACCATGACAAAACACACATCTTGTTCGTACTAACAGATTTGCAGGAAGTAGGGGGTTTTGCCCCCAAATCACACTCCATGACTTTCACATGTTGTCCATGTTCTTCCAGAAGTAATATTCTAGTACGTGGGTCTCCCGTATATCCGGTGTAAATACCAGACGCTATCATTTAGGCGGCCACTATGGTAATTTATTACATACCGTTTGAGATAGGTCCTTTGGTTTCCCGGGGGCCTCAGCCTAATGCTGTGTCCCTATTCTTGATTGTTGTTCCGTTCTTCGTTGTAAGTCGTTTTTTCAATTTATGTCTGTCTTTTTTATTTCGTGGTGAGCGCCATGAGAGGCGCAGAAGAAGGACAGATGTAGAAGTAGAAGGGCAGTTCTAAGGCACTGTCCTTTTCAGGAGTTGATCCCTTTATTGCCAAAACTCACAGGTCTTCACATGCCGTTTCACTATCATTCTTTCTGTTATAGGCGTTTTCATTGAGTATGTTCACGGGGACGTATCATGCCTTCAGCAGAGCAGTCCTATGTGTGGTGCTCCAAATCTTCCCATTCAACTTTTCTACTGCAGGCGATCGAGAAAATTGCGTTGCCGAAAATAGCGAGTTCATTCGGTTATTATCTTTTGAGGTCACACCGCCCCCCCTCCCCAAATACCAGCACGCCCCCTCCCAGTGCCCTACCTCGGGGGAAAGATAAATGATACTCTTTCAGGAGAGTACTGGCTGGATTACTCTAATCGAAAGATTCCTGGTAGCTCTAACCGTAAGATCGAATATTCCACACTAAGCATTAAATTGTTGTATTGATGGTACAGTGATATCAAATTTTTGTATTGGCAATATCAAAGTACTGCATTAATGATTTCAAGTTATTGCATTTATGGTATCAAATTATTGCACTGGTGGTATTAAATTATTGCATTAATAGTAACAAATTATTGCACTGATAGTTTTAAATGATTGCATTGGTGGGACCAGACTGTTTAATGGTATAATGTACCTGTATCCATCGTGGAAAAAGCTAGATCAAAGTAATAATTAATCAAACTTTAAAGATAAGAGGAATGGTCAAGGTCAATAACAAAAGAGAGAGGGGGAGAGAGAGAGAGAGAGAGAGAGAGAGAGAGAGAGAGAGAGAGAGAGAGAGAGAGAGAGAGAGAGAGAGAGAGAGAGAGAGAGAGAGAGAGAGAGAGAGAGAGAGAGAGAGAGAGAGAGAGAGAGAGAGAGAGAGAGGGAGGGAGGGAGAGAGAGAGAGAGAGAGAGAGAGAGAGATGGGTATGAGAAAGAAAAAGAAGACAAATCCGCATGACGAGATAAGCTGACAATATCGACAAATGAAAGAAAAAATAGCAAAGGAAGGTTGAAGACATGGGAAACAAAAGCATCGAATGAAAGACAGACCAGAAGAAGAGGAAGAAGAGAAAGGCCAGTGAGATTGTTTCAGACTGCCACAAAAGGGATATACCGATCTCCAGTTGGTGAATCAAATCTGCAGCAGATTCCATCATTCAAATACTGAAATTTGCAACCAGCATCTTAACTCCACTCTTAAATTATTCTTAAATGTGGCAGGCCCCCATCCTTTCTCCCCCCCCCCCCCCTCCTCCTACTCCCTCTTTCCATTTTTTTTTTTTACTGGTTCTTTGTGGTGTAAAATCTCGTATCCCGACACCTCGTTGACTGCAGCAAAAATCTCTTAGAGACACCAAAAAAAAAAAAAAACGTGAAGGCTTTTTTACTTGCCCTAAATAAACACTAAAAAAAATCTCGCGAGGCTTCAAAGGGGCATAAATCTCTCGATGGAAATCATATAGAAAGGGCGATCATTGGGAACAAAATATCGTTTTTATAAATATGATCTGCCCGACTCGGCCGGTTCGGCCGGCTCTGCAGCTGTGGAGTGTATTTTTTGCGCGAGAAAAGTCAATGAAGTTCATGAGAATCTTCACTTAACTTGTGTGTCCATCATAAAGGCAGTTGGCAAATTACAAGGTTTCCGTGTAATCTCAGCTCACGGAGAAGCTGGAGGAATTGTTTATACCCGTTTCTACATACAAATTCTGGCAAATTTTCAGCGAAGTTTGTCTGAAACCTGCAGGAAAAATTATCATCGCCCCCTTCTCCATTTTTTTTTTTAATTTCAGAACTTGAGAACTCGTCACCAGGTGAAAAATATACGACGCTTTTATTTATCTATCTGTCTAGCCATCTATCTATCTATCTATCTATCTATCTATCTATCTATCTATCTATCTATCTATCTATCTATCTATCTATCTATCTATCTATCTATCTATCTATCTCTCTCTCTCTCTCTCTCTCTCTCTCTATCTCTGTCTGTCTGTCTGTCTGTCTGTCTGCCTGTCTGTCTGTCTGTCTGTCTGTCTGTCTGTCTGTCTGTCTGTCTGTCTGTCTGTCTGTCTGTCTGTCTGTCTGTCTGTCTGTCTGTCTGTCTGAGTGTGCTCGAAGCGCAAGGGTTTTAGACTTGAGCTTGGAATATCACAGCTTCTGTACATAACTCTTTCTTAAATTAAAGACCAGCAGCTGTGTTCGAAGTGCAAGGATTTTAGGCTTGGGCTTAGAATATCATAGCTTCTGTATGTAACTCTTTCCTAAAGGCTAGCTGTGTTCGAAGTGCAAGGAATGCCAGGCTTAGAACCCCGTCTTTTAAAGCATCTTGCCTAAATAATATCTCTGCAACTGTGGGGTGTGTTCGAATAGCAAGGAGAAAGAAGAATGTTTGACTATGACATAGAATCACAGCTCCTGCCTCTATCAGCTTAGCAGGTACAAAGTATATTTGAAGGGTGAGAAATGCCAAGGATGTTCAGTAGGACGTTCATGAAATTAATTTTGTAGCTTGCGTGTCCAACAAAAAGACGGCGCGTGCTAAACTATGTGCATCATGTGTTGAGATATGACTCACGGTTGCTTGACTCTCTTTCTATCATGGTGTTCTTTGCCAAGTCAGTGTCACCACTACGAATCTATTTACCTGCAGAAGGGGTGGTAACACGCCAACCTATCTCTCGGAAATTTGGAAGTTTTACACTAAAATGAATGTCTTCTCGCAGACTTAAGTGATTTTGTCTTATCTGGGTGACTACACATGAAAAGAAACGATGTTTATAAATGCCTTTTCCCCAAACCATCAATATTTTCTGTGCTTAGAGCCTGAGTGTCTGAAGGACACCCCAACCCAGGAGATGAGGCTTAAGCTTATGATTTCGAGTGACCTGTACCCACGTAGGCACGCAGACAGAGTGACAGTGATGTAATTTCCCCAACTTAACTTGCTCGCCTTGCTGGGCACTCCGGGCCTGATATCATTATCCAGCCGTCAAGTTCTTGAAACAAAACTGTCAAACCGGTTGTCTCCTGCCAGTTTAAACGTAATTCCATTATCTTTCTCTGGCATGTGAAAACTAGCAACATTGCCGGTAACGGAAAGTTAGCACACGTTTGGCTGTTTCCTATGTTGACGATATGTAATAATTTGTAAACTTGGAAACACTGATATTAATCTACATGTACAATCAGACTCTTGTGTAATGCAGTTGCCAACAACAAGGGGCACGACTCTTGAAATGTCGCCGCAAATTAGAATAGAAAATAGAAAAGCAGCAATGATGTAAAACGAAGAAACAAAACATTTAACAACAAAAGAAAGGATAGGCAAATAACAGCTAATAACATTAAAATGTAGGGGAGCCCAAATAACATAAAAGAGTAGTACTGCATGCAAACAAATCCAGACTATCAATTATGGCAGCGAACAAATGATGCCAATCTTATTAATGATTCATTCAGGTCATCCTCTGAGTTAGCAAATTTTATGATTAGCTATTATATCACGAGGTTTCACATCGCCCCTGACTGCCCCAATCCCCCTCCTCCCCCCCCCCTTCTTTTTCTTATCCGAATGGAAGGTATGGCCACGTGGGCACAGATGGACAAGTCTGTGACGAAATTATTTTCTCGCTGAGAGGAAGTTTCACATCTTCATTATGGAAATGACAGATTCAACAGCCCAAATGCGCCGTGCACCTGCAGATTCCATGTAGAGAAACAACTAGTGAGTATGGAGCACCGAGTGTGGGAGGAATTCATCACATGGAGAATGATTATGAACGAGAAAAAAGGAGGCGAAGAGAAACAAATACACAGCATCACCGCTGCTATTCCAGTACAGCGGATAGGTAAGTTGATAGTTAGACAGACATACAGACAGACAGATAGACAGACAGACAGACAAACAGAAAGACAGATTAGATAGATAGATAGATGGATGGATGGATGGATGGATGGATGGATGGATGGATGGATGGATGGATGGATGGATGGATGGATGGATGGCTGGATGGATGGATGGATGGATGGATAGATAGATAGATAGATAGATAGATAGATAGATAGATAGATAGATAGATAGTGTTATATCCATATGTAATCAAGGGAAATTACGCATACATGTAATTACTTAGTTACTGCCCTTGGTTAGACCTACACTTAATTACGTAGTAAGGGAAATGATTTACCTCTTATTCATTGTGTGATTAATTAACACCACCACTTTACCTACACTACTTTTCATGTTGCATTACTCTCAGTAGGTTGGTAATACATTAGGTCACCTATTCTAAAGTATGAAAGTGTGTAAATGACTTTATCTTTATTGATATTTGGTGACACTCATTGCTCTATGCATTATTGCGTACATCTACTGCGATACTGTATATAACTAATGACCTGTAAATATTACCAGAATAAAGTCCGGGCAAAATTGAAATTAATAGATTAAAATTTATCCATATCATCTTCCCCCCCCCCCCCCCCCCGCCAGAACAAGAAATAATAAAACAAGTAAAGTGAGGTGTAAATGCCAAGGGCAGCGAACCTCCTAAAATAAAGACCTCAAATCATTACCAGAATAAAGTTGCTCATCTTCCCGGCTACAACTGACTTCTCTTTGTTTGTTATCACCACATAACAAATTGGCGACGAGGATGGGATCTTCACAAGTTCCGATGTCACTCAAGTTCTGAAGCCTACTACAAGAACCCAGCCAAGCCTTACAAGCGGAAGGAAGGCAAAACAAGCCTGCGGAACCGGACCAGCAGCAAGCCCAAGCCCAGCTTCAATACACAAGCCAGCTCACGGACCAACAACCCGGATCCAAGTAGCAGCAGACCTGAAGCTGTACATAGAGCCAAACCACGTCTCGGCTAGCTCTAAAACACCGAGTAGCTCGCTCTTAGCTATCTCGAATTGTAAACCGCCAGTCAGCTGTGCCAAGTAGCCCAGCCGTGCCTCAAGATGCCGAAGACTCCAGCTGCAGAAACGTCGCAAGAAGACCTCATCACTTTGCTGCGTAATCAGATGGAACAGCAACGAGAACAGATGGAACTGCAGCGACAGCAGATCGAAGCACTGATGTCTTTGGCCATGAACAAGCCAGTCACCAACACCAAGTTCGAAGCATTTGATTCGACAATAGAACTGTGGTCTGATTACTGGGCAAGGTTTACACCTTCACAAAGGCAAACTCCATACCAGAAGCAAAAAAGGTTGACATTTTTCTGACCAACCAGAACAGTGAGGTCTACAAGATGCTGAAAAACCAAGTTTCTCAACAGATCCCGCCGATAGACGTCAACGAAATAACCATTGAAAATATCAAGACCTGGATGGGGGAACGTTTCGACCCCAAACGTTTCGTTGTGCGGGAAAGATTTAAATTTTGGAAATACACTGACAGAAAGACTGCAGAAAGTGTGCACCAACTGGCTGCTCGCATTCGTCAAGAGGCAGCGACTTGCGACTTCGCATCAATCCAAGACCCACTTGACGAGGCCATACGTACACGATTTGTCTGCTCCATTAAAAATGAAGCTCTCATAAAGGCACTGTTCAAGATTAAAGATGACGAACTGACCTTCAGCAAGGCAGTAGAGGTGGCGGCAGAGGTTGAGGAGGCGTCAAACGTGGCCAAAGAAACATCCGGTACCAGTGACGGCGAAGTTTTCAAGCTCAATCAGAGAAGGAAATGCAAGCAAAACCCTCAACAGCAAACTCAAGTCCAGGGCTATCCATCAAAGTTTAAAAAGTCAAGCAAACCGACAACGAAGAAGACTGTTTGCAGCAGATGCGATGGACAGCACAGCCGAAACGAGTGCAGGTTCGCTAACGCCGTGTGCCATTTCTGTAACATAAAAGGGCACATAGAGTCAGCTTGTCGGAAGAAGAAAAGTCAACAACGTCCGATCAAGAGGATACAAACTGTCCGTTGGAATACAGCGGGACCAATCACCGAGACATGCTGCGTCAACAACCAGCCTGTCCAGTTTGAAATCGACACTGGTTCTAGGGACAACTTCATTTCAACCAAGACATGGCGCAGTTTGAAGTCCCCTAAACTCAGCACTGTGAAATGCCAGTACAAGTGTGCCTCAGGTCGGAAACTACCAGTGACGGGCGAAATATTTCTACATACATCGTATGCCAAGACAGTATGATTATGAAAAAAAAAGTACTTTGAAATGCTGAATTTGAATAAGAATTTTTTTTTTCCAAGTCCACGAGAACGCATTCTATCATTAATGCTTCTGTTTGCTTGTTTCAAGAACTACTATGACTTTATCTCTGTTCTGTGTGTGTGTGCGTGCGTGTGTGTGCATGTGTGTTTTCTCGTATATGTATTTTGCATTTCTTAGTTTGTGTTTCGGTTTGGAAGTTTGCATGTATGCACTTCGCACTTGGAAAATCGGTATATTATGTAGGCGCCAATGCACGTACGCGCGCGCATACACATACACACACACACATACACACACATACACACATATAGGCCTACACAACACATACGTACAAATTACTAGGCTTTTCCCTCCTATGTTGGCGATGAGAGGGTGAAGATGTTACGACCCTATTTTGCCTTCTAGAGTTGTTCCATAATTTTAAGAGCTGCGTAAGTTAGTCCAAGTTTATTTCTAAATGAACATGTTAGTTATAAAATA
Source organism: Onchidella celtica (assembly GCA_963931925.1). Taxonomy (NCBI): domain Eukaryota; kingdom Metazoa; phylum Mollusca; class Gastropoda; order Systellommatophora; family Onchidiidae; genus Onchidella; species Onchidella celtica. Next base: position 67,359,097 of record OZ007567.1, read on the forward strand.
TATAAATAGGACGGGGGTGGGGCGGGTATTTCTAGAGATCAAAGATTCCGACGCAAATTGACTTAAGACCTTTTAACTGGACAGTGCTAGTATATTTTGTTGTGGAGTAGTGGTCACCTTCATATTGTCCAGAAAAATCTCTTCGATATGACCTTGCAAACAGTGTCTCCGGCAATCAGAGAAATAAAAAAAAAAAAACTGCCTTTTAACTTATTTATTCAGATTGCTATTAAACAGTCATTTCAAATTATGGTTGAATAAGCTTTTCAGTTGTGGTTAAAAAGCAAGCAAAAGTTGTGTATAGCAAAGCCTCACGTAGGACATAATACAAGAAACGACACAATAAAATGCAGAGGAAGAGATCATTAACAGCCAGGTTAAAAACAACAACAAACTACAGAGACAGATTCGTTGAAACTCACCCATTTTCTTGTTCGCCGCTGGCTTCCGCATGCTCAGTGGGCACTGTATAAACTAAAATCTCTTGCATGGAGAAAATTCACAAAGTTGAGAGGTATGGACATACTCCGTACATGAGATCTGGTTGGAAGATGCGCATGACGCTCCCGTCTGTACTGTATTGTTAATACATCAGCGCACGTGACTGAGCACTATTTCAGATCCTAAACCCAAAATAAATGTCAGGCACTACATAACTTTAGCTAGCATCCCACAATGGTTCAGATATTACTGACTGCTACACAAAGCGATACACTGGCGAGCGTATCAATGTCTCCTCACACATGTCAGTTTACAAAGTCTATTTTAAATTGATTACATTCATTTTTCTCTTCATTTTGCTCACACAATTAATATGCAGATCACAGTTCAGCTGTCTGTCACCAAGGAGCATAAAAGATAAACCGAACACATTAAAAATTTGCGTAAATCCTGTCAAACGTTAAGCATGCTGCCACACAAAGATAACAAAACGTTAAAGAAGAATCTCCTGATGTTGCTGTTCAGTTCATATCTGTGTTAATTTTAAGTCATCTTGTTCCAGTGAAGTGAAATGCATTTAGTCTGAATGTTGTTTCTGCATCAATTAATTTTATCAGCTTAGCTAAGATGATCTCACTAAATCGAAGTTGGCTTAATGTGTGAAGACCACAATGAGAGAATTAAGTTTAACAGTACAGACTGTGACTTTCATTAAGTCGTCAACAAAAATCCTCGCATATAAAATCCAGATATCTGAACACTGCCACAAACGGAAGCGTGCGTCCTAATGCCGGCACACACGACATGTTCAGATCGCTCGATCACTCACAATTCACCAACTTAATGACATGTCAGGATGGAGGCCTCACTTACCCCCCTAGCGATGCTTCAATGGAAAATGCCCCTCACCAGTGAAATACCGAAACCTAATCTAAGCATCATTTTATTCTAGAACCGTCCCTCACGGTCCCCCCTTCCAATGATTTCTGCTCATCTTGTACCGACATTTACCCCTCCGCAAGCATCGCGAGATTCACTCGTCAACTCAAGGCGATCGTTTTCAGAGGGGCTGAACTCTAACGTGCAGCTAGCAATGAGGGAAATCTTTCCTTCTTTCTACACGCAGAAATGGGTGATTACTCAAAACCCCGACTGTATAGAAGCACAGCAAAGAATATGAAAAAGGTGAATTGGAAGAAGAACACAGAATGTTTGGAAAGGATGTGTAGACTGAGAACTGGCATAAAAAATCATAATGTAAGAGAAGACAGAGTAAAATTAGTTTGTGCAGAGAAATGCCGGGGAAGAAATGGGGCAAAAGAAATGTTCACGGAGATTGGCGAGAGCAACAATGCTTTATGGGTAAAGCAAGCAAGGAATGCATACGCAGTGAAAACTTCCCATCCCTCACTTCCAATAAACCCAATATACAAACATACTAATGAAGAAATGACAACAATAAACACAAAGACGAATTAGGTAAGTGAGAGAGAGAGAAAGACAGGGAGAGAGAGAGAGAGAGAGAGAGAGAAAGAGAGAGAGAGAGAGAGAGAGAGAGAGAAAGAGGTAGAGAGAGAAAGAGAGAGGGGGGGGTGCTACCATAGAAACATGAAGTTAAGTCATCTGAGCTCAAATATTGGAAAACCTGTTTTGCTACCATGCAGGCACACCTGGTCCTGTGCCTGGTTTCTCGCTCTTCTGACAACCTGTGGTATGCCTGAGACTGACGGGTTCGCGGGAGGGGCAGGGGGGGGGGGGGCTGAGGTATTTGAGGCTCAAACAAACGCAACAGACCTACATCTTAAATGCTGCATGTCAGGTAGGTAACAGCGGAGGATGTTTAGAGAATTATGTCGACGTTTAATGACATACGTGAACATACATGGTTTTGTCATGAAAAATAGCTTTACAGACGCATATGTGAAATACGTGGTTTTGTCATAAAAAATAGCTTTATAGACGCACACTTTCAAGTAAAGCATGAAAACTTCGCCACTCTTCGCCGGTGTCCGACAAGTTTAAACAAAGTAACTCTGAAATGAAATTATGAACTGATTAAAGCAACACATATTAAAACCTTCTAGATGGTCGTTTTGATTTCTTTTCTGCGCCTCAGAATTTATCGGGGATGAAAAAGGAAGACCAGGTCGGGGACATTTTTTTATAGGATTTATTTTATCATAGGAAACGGGAGATATTCAACTGCTTAGCACAAATGATCGAGTTACATACATATTTTGTTCCGTTATTGCATCCGCCGACTTAATAGAATACGTTACGATAACTGCAGGCCAGTGGATTCACGTGAATCACTTCTAATCATACAACTTTTTCAATATTTCCCAAATCATGGTATCATGATACATGTATCACGAATTGTTGTTAATTTGACTTACTCGCGACGCAGTCCATTTCCAAATCTGTCTAAATTTTTAAAAGCCAAACCTTTCGCCAAGCTTGCAGGACAAACCGCTGACTCAATAATTAGGCCCTTCTGTCGGTAACATGTCTTTCGATTCTGTGTCGTGCATGGTGCTAATGAATTGAAATAAACTCAGAAACTTTTCATAATATGTAAAATTCTCTTAACATTTGTAATTTCTTTCCGATCTTTTTCACCCATGACCTCAAGACGTGTCCCATAAACTTTTTTCTTCATGCGTTTCGCGAGTGACGTGTAATTTTTTTTTTTTTTTTTAAAGGACTTAATTATAATGTTTTATAATAACATGAGTGGATTTCAAGAAACCGTTGTCATAACAATAAAGAGTGGAGAAAATTGTAATCGGAACAAACTGATCAATTCCTTAGCGTCACACAAACATGTCCTTCGTGGCATGGTTGTGTCCTCCCCTGTAACGCGGGACACCGGCACTCTATTCCTCACGGGAAGGAAGGTTTTTGTTTGTCTCTCTGAAACGTAAATCTCTTTCTCTGCCCAGTTAAGAACCAGACTGTTTGGTTTTTTAGGATTTTGCAAAACAGGTGTCGTGAGAAACTGATCATGGTTATTAATCTGCTCCGGACTGATCCCTTTATTTACACCCGTTTACTGAACAGTTAGTTGTGTAATGAAAATTCGATGTACATAATGCATCAGAAAACAGACATACTACGACTTGGGGCTTTGTGAGTCCTCAGACAACGAGACGCCGCGGTGAGATGTGCTCACTCCTCCCGTGCAATTAACGATAGAAGATCAACTGGAAAACGTTACTTTGCTGTTTTCATTTTATCAAGAAAGGAGCATTCCCAATCAACAGGTCATGAAGTCACGGAAATGGAACCTCCCACAAAACAAAAATTGAAAACCAAAACAATTATTGTAGCGACAACAGTTCCTTCCCGACTCCCGGGTTTGCACAGCAGCGGTTTACGGTGTTCGAGTAATACTGCAGCTGTACTTGGTACTGCTTGCAGCCAGACACGACTTAAAAGCCGCTTTTGAAACGTTTGTCTAGCAAACAAACAAAAATAACAATAATACTAAAGGAGAACGACACACAAGTTCAGGCTATGGTTAAAATTAGAAGATAAATGTCAGATCATCGTTTAGTTTGGAAATGGACATTTTTCAAATTAGACATTAAACTTTAAAGAGAAGTTTTGTATTCGTCGTCCACAGCTGCTGTTCACAGAATTTACCCTTGTTGCTCTCCTCCCACAAACCAGGAGCGCACCATCTCAGACCTCGGAAATAAGAGGTTTTAGAAGGCCATAAGCTAATGCTCGCCAAAGTTATCCTCTTCCCGATGGATGTTAAGGAAGGAACTTAAATAAATCACGTGATTTTTTGGCATTGAAAGACTACCCAGATAATGATCAAAAGTTTTCATGTTCTAACGTATTATCGAGGTGAGACAAAAGAACATGGACCTGTCCCCATCATCCCAATGCTTTGCCTCAGTTGAGTAGAACCAAAGATACTCGAGTGATAAGATGAGACAGCTCGGGGTTTTTGCGTGTATTGGTTTGGCAGCGCCACCTAGTGGCGTCAGCATGAGAGCTGTGAACAACGGCATTTTTTACAAAGCCGAAGAGAGAAAATGCCGAGTTTTGTTCAGTGTTCAGCTCTCACCCTAGACTTTGCTGGAAGTCTCTTACTTTGTAATTATAAAGTAGTTCGTTGTAGGTAACCTCTGGCTATTTTTTTTTCTTTTTTAAATGTGGTAGCAATGTCACAATCATTTTGTTAATTTGCCATCATACCGAAGATAGATCTGGTTTATTATTAGAATAACATGGGACCGAGGCTGGATTTTCTGTTCATGACGTAACTCGCGCGCCCTGTCTCCCAGCAGCAAATGCATGTTAGAAAGTTAACAATAGCGGGAACTGTGAAGGGTTTTGAAAACGTTTAAGGACTTTCCTCTAAATTCACGAAAAATACACCATCATCGAGCACCACATCAAGCGTTGCATCAGGGACGCATAGCAGTACAAACAGTTAGCAGTCGAGTCCCAAGCGCAGTCGGTAGGCTAAAAATAACTTGTCGCGAGAGAGGCGGGGGAAGCCGCAGGCACATTACTAGCTCTATGCCCGTGCCATCTCCTCAAAAATTTGTTTCTCTCTATTTTTCCTTCCCTCCCCCGACCTTTTTAGCTTTGCTTTATAGAAAAATTCATTATTAATTACATACTACACATTTTACAAATATTTTGACGGTGAAACTGCCCCTAGATGCGAAACCGATCTGGTTCTGCGCGCCGAGAGTGGGCGGTGCCCGTGACCGGATGTAAACGGTATTTTAAGGGGCCCGAAGAAGGGAGTGTCTGATCTTATCAATCTAGTATCTTTGGTAGAACTGAGTAGATAAATATTTACTTACTCAACTAGAAGTGCTCAAAGGACTCTTCATGTTTCCTATGCACATCTCGGCGTTGTCTCGTAGAGTCAGCAGACAATTACAGAATTCGGCACAAGTCAACATTCTTTTGTCGGAATACACAGATAAACTTCACATTATCGCATGTACACAATTATTTCAAGCTATACCAGATAGACGATGTCTGTGCAGAACTAACGGACTTACGAAAACTACAGCAGTACATGCCCATTCACTCCCACACGAAATATAAACTGTTCTCTATATACATTACTAATTCCTCTTGCCATGTTATGAAATTCATTTTAGTGAGTACTCACTTCTACATCACGTGAATTCATAAACATTGTCCACACACAAACACAAACATGGCTTCCCTTTGGGGAAGCGTAAAGGTGAAATTTCAGTGTCTTTGGGGATAAACAGTTTCAAAGAGTAAGAAAATGTATACTGAACAAAATTACATCGCGAAATCAGATAAAGGGCCAAAGCTCGGGAGGCAACAGACGGACTTTGTTTTTCAAATATGCGATGATTGTCCACTCCATGTACATATTTTTAACAATGAGTGCAAAAAGACATTTTCAGTCAGAACAAGGTAATATTATAATGTAATACACTGTCTAAGAGATAATTCCCCACATACGAGTCATTGGAACGTACATTGTATTAGTAAGATAAAAAGACCTAGATGTTCAGATGAACGTATAATGAAATGTAACAAACTACTACTTAGTCCTCCAGCGATGTAAAGTTCACATAGCTGAAACCTTATCCAGACACTGCCCATCAGCAACAATGAATGTCCGACGCAGAACAGAGAACTGACGGAGATGGTTTGATGGGGTCAGAAAATGGCAAGACAAGTTTGGCCCTAGGGGGATGTTCCAGACTCATGGGTGCCGCTCTCAGTGCCTTCAAAGCTGCTAGTGCGGAAAAACTCTGAGCAACTCGTGAGTGGAACATTTGGTGAATTGACGGAGAGTGTGTCATATTTGAGTCCAACACAAAACACCAGACAGGGGAACTTGTAGACGGACTGAAGAAACTCGACTTTGTGTTACAAGCACTTTCTTTTCATTTCTTGACAGAAGAACGCTGGACACCAGTCTTCTATGGGTTTTATCTTTTCAGGGAGGGGGGGTAAACACTGCCTATAATGTATAGGTTTCGTCACCTCCTCAGATGAGGTGGGACCGGGAGGGGAGGGGGGGGGGTAAACACTGCCTATAATGTATAGGTTTCGTCACCCTCTCAGATGAGGTGGGACCGGGAGGGGAGGGGGGGGGGGTAAACACTGCCTATAATGTATAGGTTTCGTCACCCTCTCAGATGAGCTGGGACCGGGAGGGGAGGGGGGGGTAAACACTGCCTATAATGTATAGGTTTCGTCACCCTCTCAGATGAGGTGGGACCGGGAGGGGAGGGGGGGGGGGTAAACACTGCCTATAATGTATAGGTTTCGTCACCCTCTCAGATGAGGTGGGACCGGGAGGGGAGGGGGGAGGGGTAAACACTGCCTATAATGTATAGGTTTCGTCACCCTCTCAGATGAGGTGGGACCGGGAGGGGAGGGGGGGGGGTAAACACTGCCTATAATGTATAGGTTTCGTCACCCTCTCAGATGAGGTGGGACCGGGAGGGGAGGGGGGGGGGTAAACACTGCCTATAATGTATAGGTTTCGTCACCCTCTCAGATAAGGTGGGACCGGGAGGGGAGGGGGGGGGGTAAACACTGCCTATAATGTATAGGTTTCGTCACCCTCTCAGATGAGGTATGACCGGGAGGGGAGGGGGGGGGGTAAACACTGCCTATAATGTATAGGTTTCGTCACCCTCTCAGATGAGGTGGGACCGGGAGGGGAGGGGGGGGGGGTAAACACTGCCTATAATGTATAGGTTTCGTCACCCTCTCAGATGAGGTGGGACCGGGAGGGGAGGGGGGGGGGGTAAACACTGCCTATAATGTATAGGTTTCGTCACCCTCTCAGATGAGGTGGGACCGGGAGGGGAGGGGGGGGGGTAAACACTGCCTATAATGTATAGGTTTCGTCACCCTCTCAGATGAGGTGGGACCGGGAGGGGAGGGGGGGGGGGTAAACACTGCCTATAATGTATAGGTTTCGTCACCCTCTCAGATGAGGTGGGACCGGGAGGGGAGGGGAGGGGGGGGTTAACACTGCCTATAATGTATAGGTTTCGTCATCCTCTCAGATGAGGTGGGACCGGGAGGGGAGGGGAGGGGGGGGGTAAACACTGCCTATAATGTATAGGTTTCGTCACCCTCTCAGATGAGGTGGGACCGGGAGGGGAGGGGGGGGGGGGTAAACACTGCCTATAATGTATAGGTTTCGTCACCCTCTCAGATGAGGTGGGACCGGGAGGGGAGGGGGGGGGTAGGATTTGAAGTCTATCCATGTTTTATACGAGTCTCATCTTTTTCAAAAGTGTTTATATGGAGGAGGAGGGTATTGGAGAGCGAGTTATCTCCCCTTTAGTTGGATTTTCCGCCCCAGATCTCATTGGCTAATGACAGACGTAGCCACTACATTTACAACACTCACTGATTGGTCTCAGCTGCGAGTAGATGGTCCGGGTAAACTGATACAAGACTCCACAGATGCCGATTTATTTCCAGTGTGACCGCTGACCTACTTACCCCCCCCCCCGCCACAACACACGCCCCAAGCCCCCCCCCCTCCCCCGGTAAACCCTGACTTGACTTGACCATCTCGTCCCATGACTTATACCAGCGTTTCTTCAGATCATACACACAACTATTTCTCATACGTCTAAAATTTCTCAGTCAATGTTTCGAGATATCGTAAAATTTAATTACCTGCCAACTTCGCTTTACTGTTTTTCTTTTCTCCCACTCAACAAAAGCCAGAAAGATAATATTATACTCCACGTCTTACACCTCCAAGCTATGTACTGCCATTCTCACAAAATCCCCATTTTTCGGCCCAGATTTATCGACAGTAAAATTATCCGAACGCGATGTAATACATCATATATCATTCTTATCTGATTGTTTGTGAATTCTCTGGTTGTCCCAAATAATCGGTGCTGATTTTGTTTTGTGGCTCCATCCTAGTGATTAATAATAAGAAATGTAGCAAGGGAAAAAAAAAACTGCCAACCTTATTCTTTAACTTGAAGGCAAGCTGCATTACTGAAAAGAATAATAAAAAAAAATGTGCCCGTTTTATAGATCTGTCTAAAGACACGGACATCTCTATTCCTTTCTAAAAACACAGCGATTAAGAAAAGAGTGACAATTTTATGACTGACTAAGAAGGTAGGCTGGCTACATCTGACAACTTTGGATTTTTGCCTTAGAAACACAAATTCTTAAAATAATACATACAGTAATTTTTGTTTATGTTTAAGAAAGACAGGCGGCCTTCCCCAAACTTCAGATGGAAAGAGCAAACTGATTTCCCCACAAAATACTCTATAACTCCCGTATCCCCTTCACCCATCTCTTCCTCCACCATCTCGGATATTCCTGGCTCCAGTTTTGTTCCTAGAGTTTGCTCTTCCCCCCTCATAAACTTCCACATTATAAAGCCACCCCCTTCACACACACAAACTGAAACAGCCTTCCTTCCCGATCCACAACCATGCCTTTCCACCCTCCTTTGGAAATCACTGGAAAATACAGATAAACAATGTAAGATTGCTTCAAAAATGGAAGTTTAATAACTTTATAGACATAAAGCAGAGAATTATAATTACCCTCATTTGTTTTAAGATCATTTATCCATTTTCCCATTTCCTTTATGTCTTTATTTGAAAAAAACATTTAACTTAAGTTTCCACTGATGTCATCCCCACACCACAAACCACTCTCCCCCTTAACTCTGTGTTTGAGAAAGTAATTTTATAGAATTGTGCATAATTATATGTAGACAGGTCAAGTTCACCCTGACTACGCAATGTAGCAAGCTCAAACTCAGGGTCTCACAATCGGCAAAAAAAAAAAAAAATTGTTTTTTATTTCATGTTTTTTTTTCAACTTTTATTTTATATAGGTAAACGGTCTACAGTGGTAAAAAAAAAAATGAAAGGAAAAAAAATTACCTCCATGAGGTATCTAGCCTTGCCCGGGATAGACCTGATGTCATTCCCTTTCTCTCACTCCATTACTCCCCCTCCCCCTTTCTCCTCAATCCGTTTCCCCACCTATTACCACCTCTCTTTCTCTCTCTACCACTCTCCCCTATCCCTCTATCATCTCTCCAACATATTTCTCTTTCTCTCCCAATAACTTCCCTTCCCATCTCTGCCTCCCCCATCCCATCTCCCTCTCCCTCTCGCTCATCCCCAGCCTCTCTCCTGCTCTCTCCTTCCCTTCCTCGATGATTAAACCAACGTATTAAACAAAACAAAGAAAACCGATCACGGCAATAAACTGCGCAAAACACTAGAATGTACAGCTTGGACAAGAAAACGATCGGCAGATAGGCCTACTCAGCGTACAATAGGCTTACTCCAGGCTGCATGTTGAACGCTTAGGAATAAGCTTGAGCACATTGGCTCCGACGGACCGTATCCACGACAAAATAATGTTACTGCCAAAGTCTAAAATGTCATATTCACCACAAAAACCACAAAAAGTGATATCAATGATTATTATCACTATTTGTGTAGCTGCGTTTTTATTTAATAACGGATCAGTATTCTTTATGAGATTAAGCATGACATTGTATTCCTTTGTGCCCTGTCGTCGATTGACTCAAAGCAGTTCAAGAGCAATTCCGCAGACATTCCTCCTTTAAATGTGGACAGTCAAGTAAAAACTCACAGAATAATTATATCTAAATATTCAGTGCACTCGTTCACTGGGAACCTGGAGTATTATTTTCCTAATAACAAACTTGGAGCTGATAACTGAAGGTATATTGGTATCGCCCTGGTGGAACTAATGTAAAGTTGCCTACTTTTAGAATGAAGGGATCAGCCCTGAGAAATATGCCGACAGCCTGCTGTAATCAGGTGAGGTGGACGGTTTGATAAGGGGTTAATTCCAACCCTGTACTTAATGATGACCCCGGTATCCCGGTGTCAGGCTGGCCGTCACATGCAGACACGTCGAACAGAAGCGTTTTTCGGTCTGAACAAAAGAGTAGAATTACGTCTTTATGGGCGGACCATCGTCATTTCTTCACGTGTCTAGACCTCTGTTGCTTTTGCTGGCCTTCACAGACTTACAATCAGGCTTCGCCTGCACTTCAACGCCAGTTTAATGAGGAAACAAAACGTCTTTGTCGTAGGGTCTCCATGTAAGCCGATTGAGTGTGAGGGGTGGCTAAAATGATAACCTGCTGCTCTGTCACTGTATATGTAGGTATAGACCATTTTAATTTACCGTCCTTCATATCACATGATTTGCAAACAAAATGGCGGCGTGTAGGGCGGAAGCGACGGACAACGGTCGAACGATGCCATCCTCTTGTTGGGCATCCAACTGTACAAACCCGTTACGTGCTGGTTCTGGCATAAAAATGCATCTTCGCTTTGACTGTGCACATATTCAGATGCCATCATCAAGGCAAGTTGAGGTTTTTGCCCTCCACGGTGCTTTTCGAAGCCGTGCGGCTCCCCTCAAACAACCGTAACGCGGAAGTTGAAAAGGTCTATAGTCAGTGTTCCAACGAGAAAATCTGTCAGGGAATACTTTCACAGAGAAGCCCAGGGTGGGATGTTTGCTAGCGAAAAAAAAAAAACAATCGCGCCCAAGCCGACAACGAAAAAAATATACGTGTTCGTACGAATTAAAGAGCCGCCCTGTAGCACATTCATAGTCCGACTGTTTCTCGCCTATCATCATCCATCATCATCTACTTGTTTAATAGCTGTGTGCCCGTGTGTGTGGGTATGTTACCCTGATCGTGTGGCGTAAATCCTGTCTCGACTGAATAGTTGAATAGTAAGAAGGAAAGGAGGACAACAGCCAGAGAGGATGGGGCGGGCCGAGGTGAGGAGAGAAAGGTTGGACGAGGAAAAGTGAAAACACTTACACACTTAATCTAGTTTTTTTCATTAACCGAGAGAACCTACGTTCTGAACGAGGGCGTATATAGTTCAATTATTCACATTACATTACTTGCAGTCCCATTAATAAATCCCGTAAAACTGACCGCGATGTGAATGACCTGTATGTTTACCGAATTCAGAATTTTCCAACCAAAATATGCACAAACACGCATGGTATACAGGAACTACCAATGACATTGTGACATTGCCTCATGCCTTTGCATTTGGCTAAGGAGGGTAGATCTAAGACTGTTGTGGGCTTGGTCTGAATGAGAGGAAAAGGGGAACGGGGAAAGGGGTGACAGGAACTGTAATAAAGAGAAAATATTTTGCCCAAATCGCCAGGCTTTCCTGTATGTGGAATTAAAATAAAATTACTCCACATCGAGCTTTGAGTAAACATGCACGAATTGAAATTGTTGTCAAATGCCACAGGAGTACGTGCGTATACATCCTGTGCCGCGAAAGATAAAATAAACTGGAGATAATACAGAGGAATAATGAAGACCGTGCAGCTTTACTTTGGTGGTTATTGTATAACTATTGCGTTATTGCGCCTTGGCATACATAAACAGGTCATTCTTTATGTCACTCTGTGCCGTTGCTTTTATTTGGGATCACTTGGCCTGTGTGGCTAAAGCCCTGTTCACATGTAGACGTGTTTTGTACGTGCCTGCTTTGTAAGCGCGTCTTTTACACGCGAGTGTTTTGAAAATACGCGCAGATTACTGTTCACATGGATCGCGTTTTGTAGGCAGTTTTTATAGACGGTGTTTTTGCCACTGTGTTGTACTTCAGTGCACAACTTGCCCGCTAACAGCAATAGTAATGTTTTGAATATATTGAATAAACCATACCCACATGTCATGGAATCCTCCCCCGTCTATCGAGAGATTTTTTTCCAGGTGTTTTGCCTGAGCAGCATGTCTTTATGTTGTGGAATACTGCTGTCATACAAGCACGGGTTGCTCCATACTAGTTCTATAAGTTTCTCATAAACTTGCACAGAGTACTTCATTTTGTGGATACACGAACTAGACCGAGATGCAAGATCGTCCCGATGCACAATGTACCCGGTATTTGTGGTATTTAAACTTATTGTGCATCAACACAAGCTTGCATCTAATTATTTTAATGGTATGTAAACGGGCCTTCGGTCGGAGAGAGTGAACAGCGAGAAGACAAAGGACACCAGCAACGTGTGTCGCCTTTTCTTCCCTTCCCTCTGTTCCAGAAAAAAAAACTCTTCAAATAAATATTTCAGTTATCACGCAATAAAAAGGCGCCCTTACGCGCAGACTTTGCATACTTTGATGCGCTGATTTCGAAAATGCTATTGTTTTTCCGATTTAATAAAGATTTGAAGATTTCAAAAAATAAATTTTAAATACAAGTTCAACAAGACCAAAGTTCACCGACGTGCAGTGATGGCTTGGGTGACACTCCCCTTCTACCGTTACAAAAACAGCGCCGAGAAGCAGAGAAAAATCGCCTCGGGTAGCGTATTTTCAAAACATTGCAAACAGCTAGCGGGTTTCCGGCGCGTGTTTCTGCTTGCATGTGAACAGCAACAAACATTAAATACATGGGCGTATTTTTGCAAAAGACGCGCGTACATTTACTGCGCTGAAAACAGCTTACATGTGAACAGGGCTTAAAGGTTGAAAGGCAGTGAAATAGAAGGGAGTGCAGTAAGAACAAAGGAAGAACAGGAACACCAAAGGAGAGGAGGGGCAATAAATGGAAAGTAGTGCCAGCAAAGGAGGGAGAATAAATGGAAAGTAGTGCCAGCAAAGGAGGGGCAATAAATGGAAAGTAGTGCCAGCAAAGGAAAGGAGGGGCAATAAATGGAAAGTAGTGCCAGCAAAGGAGGGAGAATAAATGGAAAGTAGTGCCAGCAAAGGAGGGAGAATAAATGGAAAGTAGTGCCAGCAAAGGAGGGAGAATAAATGGAAAGTAGTGCCAGCAAAAGAGGGAGAATAAATGGAAAGTAGTGCCAGCAAAGGAGGGAGAATAAATGGAGAGTGGTGTTAGCAAAGGAGAGGAGGGGGAATAAATGGAGAGTGGTGTGAACTGCGAAAGAGTAATGAAAACTAAGGGAGTACAATAAACGGGTGCGAGCAGAAGAAGTTACTGGTCCTGTTAGGGAAGTTCCAAGGGTAGATTTTATGGAATCCAAATGTAACTGCAAGTTTAGTGTAACTTGTTTTACAACAAAAGTCATAGAGCATTAAAACTGACATATTATTATCAGGCGAATGGAAATTAACACGTCAAGTGGAAGATAGATATTAGATAATACAATTTGGCCAGACACTCTGATCATAATCAAGACACTGGAGAGGCGGAGTGAGGTTGGGTGTGTGTCGGGGTGTTGAACAGACTACGTCCAGCAAGTCGCTTGTTGCAGACGTAAGGTCAGTGACAGACGGGTCCGTCAAAGGTCGAAAGACAAGCCCGCCTGGCTACCTCGACCACTGCGCAGACAGAGGTCAAAACTATCCGTGGAACTGAAAAAGCATTATTTTGTACGTCAACGTCATCCGACAACTTTCTTCATCTTTCCAGTTTTTGCCGTTTCAAAACTGAGTCATACTGTGTCCATCAATAGGTCGCAGACGGAGATAAGTGAGGGATAACTGGGTTATCTGTCTGCCTCACTAACTGCCAGAATTTGCACGATCATCAAAAGCCGTGGAAACGGTCAGGAATAGATGAATTCATTTCTGTATCATTTCTCTCCATTTTGTTCAATCTTGGACGATGCTAAAACGAGTACGGGCAAGATGGACATCGTTAAGAGATGAGTGGAGTTTTGGCCACCGAAGATCAAGGAGTCCTGTGACTATTGATTTCCTAACAGTAACACGATTTAACGGTGGAGTCTTGAGTCTAGCAGCTAGACAAATATTGGCCGTCCTGGCTCCATCTATCGTACCCTTGGTCGTAGTAAATGGTACTCAATACACCGAGCCTGCCTGTTGCGCACCCAGCTCAGACAAAAATCTGGTTACCGGGAAATCTCATAGACCTCCGGACACACGGGCTTAACTGATGCCGTAAACACGATCGTGCTGGACGTCGTAAAGCCCGGTAACAACCACGGAGTGAGAGCTAGCTGCGTGACCATTGTCGTAAAGTACCAACTGTGAACTCACAACACTGACGTTCTGGCGTTGACTATTGACTTTTGCCGGCCTACATTGGCCCATCAGTCAAGAAACTGCGACAGTTAATGTCATTAAGAGAGAAGAAATAAAGCCCTCACTGCAAACAGTTTGTTGATTGTAATCAGGGCTAGGGAAATTCCCGATATTCTTCTTGTTGACTGCCAAACCTGTCTATCCGGGGAAGTCAGGAGATGTGACGAGTGTGGACCAGATAAACACTATAGTCTATTCTTTCCTCTTATTCAACATCTTTATTGTAGAATTAAGAGTCATTGTAGTTGTTTGTTCTCACGTCATCTGTGTCTGGTTAAACGTTCATTCTGTTCAATCAACTTAGCTTAAATAAGTTTAGTAGCAAAAATAAAACATTTTGACTACAGAGAGGAGTAAATGGGGCGGAGGGGTTGAAGAGGGTACTGTGTGGGAGTGATGTCGTGGGTGTGGTAGGGGTGATGGGTGGCAATGGAGGGAACTGGTCCCTTGTAACTTGACTTTTTAGTTAAGGTTGGATATTTCTTTGCTGCACAGCAACCAATGGGTGATCGTTTAATTTAATAAAAAATGTGCATTATTGAGCGGCGGTGAGAGCAAGATCTGGAACATTCAAGTCATCTAAACAACCTGTGGGTAAGGGTGGGGAGAGGAGACCTAGAGTCAAACCCACAGTTGCTCAATAGACGTGCTTCCTTCTGTCTTGTCAGCTTTATGCGAACAACTTTTTCGCACGTGAAATGGAGCAACATAGAAATATAGTTTATTTGCTTACACTGACTGTTGCCGCCGTTTTCAGCTCGTTATTTTCAACCATAAGTCATTATTAACACTTGTGGTGCACAATTGCTTAATTGCACTGTTTAGACAAGAGGACAAAGCCACAAAAATTAATTAAACTAGCCATGTATATTTTAAAATTTTGTTCTAAGATTAATCACGTGATAAACTTGGTGTATCTTCTGCCAGATCAGCCAATGATCTCTTCCGACATATTCACCAATGACGTGCCATCCGAAGATTGGTTTGGAAGCCACTAAGGCCAGACAATGATTCCAAGCTACATTTTATTCTACAGAAACATATCGGTTTGTGATGTTTTTTTCCTTTCACAGTAGATACTGGTTTTCACGTGGCTAGTATCTGTTACAATTAGACTTTCGTGTTGTGTTGTTTTTGTATGAAAAGAAAAAGAAAAAAATGCAAATTGTGTCAGCTGTTCTGTGACAGACCTGTATTGCATTTTACCCCATTCAGTCCAAATGTCAAAATTACGTGAAAGGTTGTGCGCTACCTCTCACTCTCAGCTCAGTAAACGATTTAGCATAATTGTACGTCATCAGTGGGAGATGTCTGAAGACATTAACCAATTTGTTGTCTTGGTTAACAGCGACTATTTTGATAAGGTTGATACAAGAGACAGGCCCAGAAGTTTTGTTAATGAATATTTTTGCATGTACCATGAAAACAACCTACCCGGCATGTTCAATGTCCTTCAAAATATACTCCTCCTTTATCTGTACAAAGCTAAAGCAGTAAGGTATTCTTATCCCTCAGCTCTGAATGTGAGAACTTATTATAATAAACCAGAACGATCAGAGAAAATTGAAGTTGAGTGCATAAGGAGTAAAATAAAAATTAAAAAGTCAGAAATTATAACTAGGTTTTTGTAATTTACATACTTTCATGAAGAAACTAACAGTTTGCAGAACTTCTGAACTGCCCTGCATAAATTATTAGCTGGTTCTATAAGGTATGCACCTATAGGAGTTCTGGAATTCTGGAATCTTGGCCCACCAGACAGTGTACATGATGATAAATAAGACTTTGTCTGTCGTAACCGCCCGGCAAATTAAGGAGTAAATAATCCTCACACAAACAACCCACCAAAAAGTTAGTCTGGACTTCAAGAAATGGAACCAAATATCGTCCTTTTTTCATTTCTTTTTGTCCTTCTAGTATCGATTAAATAAGATTAATTATGTGTATCACTATCATAGCAGTAAACAAAGTGGTTGGTATCCCGTAACAAACTCCAGACTCACACCATGACCCAAGAGTATCATGAAAACCACACGTCATAGAGCAAACAGCGGTCGGTTTGTCTGGCATCATTTTGACAGAAGATAAACGACCACAGTTCACTCGTATTGTGTTCTTCTCCTTTGTGTGTATTTGTGTATTTGAACTTTGCTTATTATATATGATATTTACAACATCTCTCAAAGGACTTGTTTTTGTTGTTGTTGTTGTTTGCCAAGTTTTAGACTGGTTCTTTATTATGAAGTTGAGCTAAAGTAAAATCTGACCACTGGCCAATTTGAACACTCACCCGACCAAATCCAATTGGTACATCAAGTTCAGCGCCAGTGGGTGCTGCTGGATTGTCCGGAACTCCTCCACACTGACACGCATCATGGAGAACTGAGCACTGTTCACATGTGCCTGCTGACCGTTGCTTGTATGTGGTAAAATACCATCGGCTGCAGCAGGACGTCGTTGTGGGCTTGTGCTGACTAACGATGAATGATCAGTGTCTAAATCTCTTCTTAAGACACTTTCTGTTGTCTGACAAAGAAAACTATCCGCTGCTTGACAGCCATTATTGTCGTAACTCGAATACTGACAATTCAATCCATCCCATGAAGAAGTTTGGCGACCGGTGGGATGTAAATTTCCAGAACTGGTCAGTCTGCGACCTATTGCCGATAGTTGAGGATGGCCAAGTATTGTCCTCTCATGTTCTTCCCTGTCCTGTCGGCAGCTCTCATCGCCATATTGTCCCACACAACTGCCATCGTCCTTTCCAAAAGTGACATTTTCAACCAATAAAGGGCTGTTATCTTTGTGAACTTCAGAAACCTGCCCTTTTTTCACGCCCAGAGCAAGATCACCAGCAATAGATGTGGGCTCCATTTAATTTCTGTAAATCTCGGGTCGACGAAAGTTTACTTTGCTCTCCTTTTGGTTTACCAAGAAACGAAAAGAAGTAAAAACATTACGTTGTGTTGCTGTGATCTGTGATCTCACACTTCAAACCAACAAGTCTTTTTTCAGAACAGAAGCTTTTAAAGTCCTTGCCCAGGCACGGTGGACATTGAGTCGGTTTTCTCTGCCCGAGTTTTTTCTGGACTACTGACATTCATAATTATGAACAGTTTAATATGTGCTGAGAGCATGGTGACCTTAAACATGCACTGCGCGATAGAAACGCATTTGTAAGTAGATGTGGCTGCACGCCGGAATTTCCACACAAAACAGTACAGTGTGTAACACCAACAAATACGAATCTAATGGTTTTCTCATTCGACTGTGTCCAAACATTAATGATCTTCTGTATTTGCACAGGTTTACACAGAAACATCACTGGGCAGTAATAAACAACTTGAAAAGGATGGGTGAAAAAAAGTTTTGTTTTTTCTGTTGTTGTTTTTTTTTTTAACTGCTACGGAATTCTGCAACTCCTTAGTTCAAATTCCATAGCTAATTTCTTCTGACATATCCAATAAAAAGAAACTTTCTGGTTCGTAAAAAACTGATAGGACCCGAGAGGCACCTAGGAGAAACATGTCTAGACACGCATGAAGTAGATGCAGAATCAAACTATGAAAAACCGCAATGCTAACCGACAGGGCCGGGGATGTACAACTAACTGCCTGGCACTGGGTTCCCAGATCTCTGTACAATGTAGAGACATAAAAAAAACTTAAAACACTGCATTCACGAAAAGCCCCAAATACACAAATCAAATGCCAGATATGTTTGTTTTATGAAAAACCAGATTCAGATTTTTAAAAATTAAACTTTGGGTTTGGATTTTACTTCATACCAAGTAATATTTTATAATGCTTGTTACTCTCAGTAAGGATTTAGAATAAGATCTACTTAATAAAACATGAGAATCTACAAATTTTAATATCAGACAGTGCTGCTGCAGGAGATTGTTGACATTTTACAAGTGCACACACAATCCTATGTAAAAAATTTCCCCCGCTTAATGTTCTTTTTTGTTTTTCAAACAAACAAAAAAAACCCACTCCTCTTGCCACCCCTATCCACCTCCTCCACCCCCCCCACCCCCCACCTCGTAATAATAGATGAATACCCTACATACTGTATCAGCCATTAAGTCTACAGACATAACCTTCGCAGTTACTGAGAGTTAGAATGTAGCACATTAATTAACCCATCAGCACGTTGGCGAATTCACGCTTAAGTAAATATCTGTAACAATCAAAACATTATACACCGTTAGAAGAAGTGGAGAAAATACAAACTTTAACTGAATAGTATCGAAATACTTGCAACTTAATCAGAAAAATTGTCTCATCAAAACAAATACTACTACCCTCAACCAGTGGTTGTCAAGTACCATCAACACAACCACACACAAAAATGCTTGAAGTGATGACTGGAAATATTTACTCTCGTGATGCAAGTATCGAAGCTCAATTATCCTGCGCAGCACTTTATCTTTCTCTCTCTTCCCCTCCCATAAAAATGTTGTTGACAAAAGAAGCCAGATATATTTTAGTATGCGATTGAAAGTGTTTTCGTTTCATTTGATCCGAGTTTTGATTTCTTTTGTTCATTCATATGTCGTATGTGATGGAATATCAATCAATTGTGCGGATTTTTTTTTTTAATTGACGATGTTTACTTTTCGGGTCTCTTTCATGGGCGTTTCCCCCGCTCCTCCACTACATTTCCCCTTCAATAAACACATTAAATAAAAGGGAATGATATATGATATAATCCTACATATCTATCTGTCTGTCTGTCTGTCTGTCTGTCTGTCTGTCTGTCTGTCTGTCTGTCTGTCTGTCTGTCTGTCTGTCTGTCTGTCTGTCTGTCTGTCTGTCTGTCTGTCTGTCTGTCTGTCTGTCTGTCTGTCTGTCTGTCTGTCTGTCTGTCTGTCTGTCTGTCTGTCTGTCTGTCTGTCTGTCTGTCTGTCTGTCTGTCTGTCTGTCTGTCTGTCTGTCTGTCTGTCTGTCTGTCTGTCTGTCTGTCTGTCTATCTATCTCTCTCTCTCTCTCTCTCTCTCTCTCTCTCTCTCTCTCTCTCTCTCTCTCTCTATCTATCTATCTATCTATCTATCTATCTATCTATCTATCTATCTATCTACCTACCTACCTACCTACCTACCTACCTACCTACCTACCTACCTACCTACCTACCTATCTATCTATCTATCTACCCATCCATCCATCCACCTACCCACCCACCCACCCAGCCATCTATCTATCTATCTATCTATCTATCTATCTATCTATCTATCTATCTATCTATCTATCTATCTATCTATCTATCTATCTATCTGTCTGTCTGTCTGCCTGTCTGTCTGTCTGTCTGTCTGTCTGTCTGTCTGTTTGTCTGTCTATGTATCTATCTCACAGTGAGCACAAGCAGCGCTGACTAGGTTTCTCAAATTCCTTATGTAATGTGTGTAAGTGCTATGGTGTTGTTGTTGCTGTCTATGTTACTTTTGAGACCGACTATTTTATTTTTCTTTACTGGCCATTTGAGATTGAGAAAGGCCTGGTGGAAAAATGAAATAAAGAAGGAATGGTAGGACAGAAAATGACGAGGAGAGAAAGCAGTGGGGAGGATAGAGAAGAGAAGAAAAATGAAGGGAAGACAGAAAGTTACGCCATGAAAGACCGTCATGAGAAAGCAGTGGGGAGGATAGAGAAGAGAAGAAAAATGAAGGGAACACAGAAAGTTACGCCATGAAAGACCGTCATGAGAAAGCAGTGGGGAGGATAGAGAAGAGGAGAAAAATGAAGGGAAGACAGAAAGTTACGCCATGAAAGACCGTCATGAGAAAGCAGTGGGGAGGATAGAGAAGAGAAGAAAAATGAAGGGAACACAGAAAGTTACGCCATGAAAGACCGTCATGAGAAAGCAGTGGGGAGGATAGAGAAGAGAAGAAAAATGAAGGGAAGACAGAAAGTTACGCCATGAAAGACCGTCATGAGAAAGCAGTGGGGAGGATAGAGAAGAGAAGAAAAATGAAGGGAAGACAGAAAGTTACGCCATGAAAGACCGTCATGAGAAAGCAGTGGGGAGGATAGAGAAGAGAAGAAAAATGAAGGGAAGACAGAAAGTTACGCCATGAAAGACCGTCATGAGAAAGCAGTGGGGAGGATAGAGAAGAGAAGAAAAATGAAGGGAAAACAGAAAGTTACGCCATGAAAGACCGTCATGAGAAAGCAATATGTGGAACACTCCTCCCCCCGCCCCCCCAATGAAATAAAAATGGAGACGACCAGATTGTGAAATATGGCGCTCCAGACGCCATAATGCGATACAAACAAACACGAAAGATAAAAATAGAACTCTTACCAAAACAAAAGGTATGTAGACGCACAGTTTGACTCTAAGTCGGCTCGACGTATACTTGTGTTTCACGAGTCTCATGCGACCGTTGCACTTCCAGGCAGGATAGATCTCAGTGTTAATGTTTGAGACCGGAGAAGTATTCTGCATAATTTGTACAAGTTCTAGTCTAGCTGCCGACTCCTGGTACGTTTCTCGCTGATCGGTGCGCACCTTCCTTTATCGTTTTTTCTTTTTGTCTGTCTGCCCCTTTACCCCGCTCTGTGTGTGTGTGTGTGTATGAGCCTGTGTATATAATATGTGTTCTTGTCAGAATGCAGGTGCGTGCGCGTGTGTGTGTGTGAAAGAAAGAAAGAAAGAAAGAACATATAATTATATTATTAGGATCGCCCTTTTTTTGTAAAGTTCAAATTGCATAGCCATGGCTCATCTGGTGAGTTCATGCAACCTCTGTGGAAAGAGCAGAAAATCTGAAGTTGAGTGTTCAGACATTTTACTCATGATCCGTCACCTGGCATTTCACATGTTACACAAAATCTGTTCACTTACGATCCTCTCACCCATCCACATAGAAACAGCGCTGTATAATGAAACTACCCGTGCATTTTGAGCGAGATCCTAGCATATGAAAGAGAAAATAAAAGCCAGTATGCTTGTGGGGCAGAGTTTGAAACTCGAATTATAACGTCACGTTTTGCCAACAGAAAATGTCAACATGAACATCCGGTGGAATGTTCAGATCAGTCTGTTTCAGGCAAAAATCTTTCCAGCGCGAGGTTATGGGGGCACGGTAGTCTAGAGGCAAGGTGCTCGCCTCTCATGCCGAAGGTACCGGGTTCGAATCCCGGTCGGTGCAGGCATGTTAGAATTTTGGAATTTTCTCACATTTTCCTGTCCCTGATCCCATGGTAGGTAGGATCGAGCACCTACACTTCTCGGATAAGGACGAAAAACTCGGTGGGCCAGTGTGCACGTTAAATAATGGCAGTTGGAAATCAAAGGTCAGGCCGAACAGGCAGCTGCCGGGGCAAAATTAAATATAATTTATCCCTACCGCTCACTACCCCTCCCCCCTCATCCCCCCCCCCCAAAAAAAAACGCCGGCCGGCTCTGCGCTGTGGCGACGATGTGTGTGCTCCAATTTTAACTGGGCTGCAATGACACTAATCAAATGCAAATTTCCCGAAATGGGATTAAGAAGTATACAAAATAATGTGATGAGATCTATTACTACTTACGGGGACATGCAATACATGATGAGCTTATCACGAGCGGTAGATTTAAATTGTGAGGATCTGTGTGTGTGATGCCCGTTCTGGCAATATTAAGAATTCGTTTCTAATCACTGTAGAATTCGGGCATTTTTGCTGTTAATTTAATATTGTTTTGTTCAATGGATTATTATGTTACAGAAAGACCTAAGGAAATTGCATAGTCAAACAAAATCTGACAATACATTGAATGCCTTGATCAAATCAAAGAAATTCTATACTTCAAGGGAATAATTCTATTCATCATATGTGTGTGTGTGTGTCTGTGTGTGTGAGTGTGTGTGCGTGCGTGCGTGCATACGAGTGTGTGTGTGTGTATGTGTGTGTGTGAGAGAGAGAGAGAGAGAGAGAGAGAGAGTTTACATTTAAAGTAGCAGTATTTATACCGTGTCTAAGTGATATGTTGAGAATTAAAAGAAACTGATATTTCTATGTGAGTGCGTGCATACATCTGTGTACATATCTTAGGCACATGGATGTGCGTCCACGACAGAAAAGATGATGAGAGTGAACCATACGAATGTGTCAGTGCGTATATCACTATTCAGAATTTATCGCTCACGTACTTGACCAAACATTATTTGTTTTGTGTCTCCGCGCAACAAAAAAAGCTGTTTCTAGTATACCGACTATGCGCATACTATTGAAGATCACAATGCTTCACGTATTAATATTGCATATTCATGCAGTATAGGCAGTATAGTGCCCGCGCCCTACTCAGTCAAACACGACATTCCTGCACAACAACCAACATAAACTACTCAAAAATCTAATGTTTAAGAAATATAAAATTATGGAACCCCTTAATTATGTAACTGTGTGTGAGGGTTTATAAATTTACCTAATTTAGATTTAATGTCTCCATAGAAGTACAACAAATCAACGGTATTAAGTACTGTTTTACTATCTGTGTCTCGTAACCAAGGTAACATGGCAAGGTTTTATAGACAGTGGTCAAATCCTGATTCTGAGTCCAATTTTCATTGTGGATCGCAGCATCACATAAATGCACTGAGTTTGTGCAGGGACGGGTATCGATAATAACATGTATAATATCTTAATCAATGAAATTACGCACAAGCTGCCATCTAAAAACATCCTCTACGATACCACTCGAGTAGAATCTTTCGAAAGTCGTTTTCTAAACGAGAATTTGACAGTGCTTGCATTCGTCACCACTACATCGGAGATGGAAGCAGGTGTCTGACCGAGACTGGTGGACTCCTACAAGGCGTTTTTTTTTTTTCGGAAGGTCGGGAGTGGGGGGGGGGGGCACATTAAAGTTACTTCAACGCAGTGAAAAGCTATTGTGTCACAGATTCAGATTCCTAGTGTTGCCACCCCTCCTGTTGATGAACGAATACCTCAGTTTTGAAACACACAAACACGAGTTAAAATTATAGGATGCTCAGCTTACTATGCTGGAAACCTTCGACCATCCCAAAATGCCCTCTCACTTTCTACCATCTTCTGGTTTGACTCCGAGCTTAATATCCCAGCGGTTCTCACAGCATGTATATCCTCGTACCCAGACTCGCCGCATTCTTGGCTCTTGTATGGTCCCCAATCCGACGATGTAACACATTCCTCCATAGCCTGCACTGGGCAAAATCGGCCATGTTGATGACCACAAACACGAGTAGAAAACACACAAACTCAACTGATGAACAAGAAAATCGATACATTAGACCCCATACAGGACATTACGTGAGGTAAAGAAAAAAAAGTTATGTTTTATATCCTCTGAAAAATGACGACCATTCAGGCCCTGGGGTTGTGAGAAATTCTGACGTCATCACCTCCGCTTTTCTGCCCCTCCCCCCACCCCGACTGGAGTGTACACACTCTCCTCTAATAGGATCGTGGTTCATTTGCACGAATGATAAAATAGCCCGTGAGGTTGTCCGGCCCTATATGATGATCAACGAATTTGCAGTAGTTATAAAACATCACAATAATTCCAAGGGCGAACAAAATACTTTACCTACTGAAAAATTCTAGTGACGCAAAAACCAACACACTATTATCCTTGTCTGTCCCGACTTTTATTTCTCATTACCTGCTCCATCCATCTCCTCCGCTCCCCTTTAGTTTGACCTTTTTCTTTGGGGGGGGGGGGGGAGAGAAAGGGGATTGGGGGCGGGATGGGGGGAAGAACATCATCAAAGCCTACAGTGTTACAACCTGACGCAGTGTAAACTGACTGTAGGCCAACAAAACAGTACAAAACCTACAGTGGTAACAAATTAAAGGATAACCAAGAACATCAGCCTAGACCGGGAACTTCCATGTTTGAAATCCATCGCATTTCCGATTATATGAGTTACATCCTCACCCGCCTCATGTTTCATTCCTTCATTCCACACACCCCCACCCCCCCTCCCACCCCCATCCCCGACCCCTATCTCCACCCCCCTCCCCTTCCTCTCCCCCAAGCCATCCAACCATCTTGTCAAATTCTGGAAGGTTCTCCAGACTGGAGCAAGACGCGGTTGGAACAGTTTATTTTGTCCTCATTCAAAATTGCCAGCAAGATTTCCATATTCATCTCGGCGAAAATTTTCCTCTGAGAAGCTCCGACCCACCACTCTTTAAGGGATCGATCATTTCAACTTGCTCTATCTCCTGGCCAGTTTCACTTCTCGAGTTGATCTTTGTTTTATTGCTGGCATCCCGAGCGCGTGTGTGTGTGTATGTGTGTCTGTCTGTTTGTCTGTCTGTCTGTGGGAAGAGCAGTTTCTCTTTGCAGGTATTCTTGCAGTTACAAGAATATCGTTTATGAGAATGTTTCTCTACTTAATCATTTTTCGTTCACGCATTCCTGATTGCTGCTGGATTTATCCAGCCCGGGAAATTAAAGCAAAGATCGCAGGCACTACAGATGATTTTTTTTTTTAAAAGGGGTGGGGGCTGTAAAAAAAACAACAACCGGGCAGAATGGATCAAAACTCTACAAGTCAGGATTGCAAGTTACAGATTCAAACTCGGATCGTGCACTCGCCACGTCTCCATTGTGAACATGTTTACTCACTGCTGCTCTACACCGCTGGAGCAATAGAACGCGTGCTGTGGTTGGAAAGTACTCACAACAAACCGACGGGACTCGCGCTGGCCAGGAAACACAAAACCAATCGGATCAAAGGAGCGCTCACCACCGGGAGAACGGATAGATAGTTCAATGGCACTCTTCATTTTTAGTGTGTGAATGTTATGGGGAAAAAATCACAGCGAAGAAATGATGCCCTATGGGGTCTTCTATTGAAAAATAGTAAGAGAATAAATGCCGTATTTTGTGTGGAATCACCACCCAGCTTTTGCAAGAACCAAGCATAGAAATGACAAAAAGCTTTCTATCTAGGTGAAAAAAGAAACTTACTGATGGTGAATAGTTTGTGTGATCAGGAGTAAGCTTTCTTGTATCAAATTATGAAAAACAGGATATATTCTGAAATAATTACAACGGCATCATTTTGACAACTGAATTGACCGTTAAACTTTCTGCTGGATTCTTTTCACAATGCCAAAATGTCATGAAGACTTGAAAGCAATTTGAATTAAACTTAGATTGAAAATGAAGTCGAAACTGAACATCTTAAAAAAAAAAAAAAAAGCGTGCCTTTGGAGAAGAGATAGAAGAATGAAGTACACAATCATAACGTTCAGATACAGATGAGAATATTAATTCCGATTGCTAGTGGGTATGATCAGTTTGATACAAAGTTAACTTAAGACGTGGCTGAGGTGAGACAGCTAACTCTGCTTCCTCAAAGTTGGGGGCAAGTAACTTCAAACCTATGAATCGGAAAGAATCAGAATATCAATTTGCATTGCGTGATAGTTATGGTGACGTTCTGCTGAATTTGATTTCAGACACGGATAAGAGTATTAAGTCAAATTACCTAACGTTGTGGACCTGAAATCAGATAAGATACCAGTATTAATTCAGGTTAGCTAAAAATTCTGGTAATGTTGTTTCGAACTCCTCAATCAAAATTCAGTAATTTTGTGGCAAACCCCAGGGAAAGAAACCTCTATGAGATCTCGTGATTCCCGTGGCAATATGCCATCCTTGTTACTTGTCTGCTCTTTTCATTGAATTGTGACCACCACTGGCTGGCACTACGTTAAACAATAATACCTTGTCTTTATTGACACAATCCAACGCTTTCTATTGAATTCTCCACAAGGTAATTGATTCGGTTTTCGGTCGATGCCTTAAGAGGATTTTTTTTTTTAAAATCTTTTCATTTCCAGCTGATTGCACTTCTTATCAGTTCTCATCAGACACAATCAGTAGATGCTCCCAGAAGCGGATGTGATATAATCGACGGCTAATTTCCTACATGACTGATTCCGGTAGCTCTATAGCGATTGGTGTGAGAATATGCTGGAACACTGTACTTTCTTGTATGGGAGGGGGGGGGGGGGATAGCGACGCTGACGGATTTTCTGAAGCGCTTTCTGAACAGATTTAACATAATCAATGAGTCTAAAGCATAAAAAAGAAACCCCTTGCTCCCCACCCCAAACCAATAGGCCATTCACTAAGAAAAGTGTCACCACAGAGGAGTAAAAGAACAATCTTTAGAAATTTCTGTCAGCAGTAACTGTTAGCACGCATCAGTGCAAGACAACAACAGTTTACTGTAATGTTTGGTTGAATTCTATACTTACTGCTAGTCTTAAAAGATAACCTAAGCATGATGTATTCAACATTTCAAGCGCACTAAACTATAACTGAAATATCGTAACAATACCATTCTGTCAAGTCCTGGTTATCTGCCACTCAAACTGGATCTGCAATTAGAAGTTAAAACATTGCGATTGTGAAAAACAACAACAATGGTTGGACTGTTTTGTTTGTCTTTCTCGTGGCGCTTGCAGACTATTTCTCAATCTAACGAACTCCCAAGCAAACAGAAGATTGCAATCGCTGGCATTTTACTGCCTTTAGCTGAAAACGTTCCGCTGTCTGTTTTCCTAAAGGAGATGATTAAATTAACGAAGTGCATATCCGTACAACACGTTGTGCACACAATTGGATAACGTGGGCTGGGGTAGCTCTACCTGATTGGTCTAAGATGTAAGCGCTCTTCTATGAATGAAGAAGATCTATTCACAGTGTGTGTTCTACGTCATCGAATTGTGTGCACAACATGTTGTACGGATATGCGCTTCCTTAAATTAAACATCAGTGTCAAAAAGTAATGGGCGGGGGGAAAAAGGGGTGGAGGGGGGAAGTTAACACCAGATATTTGCTGGTTGTAACAATTGTATTTTCTTGCATATTTTCCCTGTTCATTTATTTGATTGTTTGTTTGTTTGTTTAATGAACCGTCACTTATTTTTACGACATGCATAAGTGCATTTCCATGTATATATAATTGCAAGCAAACTACCCCTTCTCTGAACAGAAAGAAAGAAAAAAAAACAATATTCACGTTGAGATACCCAGCGGTGACCGGGAGAAAACCTGATTTCGCCCTCCCTTTCACTCTCTCCACCACTTCTTTCTCTTCTTCCCAACCTCCTCAACCTCCTTACATATTCTCTCTCTCTCTCTCTCTCTCTCTCTCTCTCTCTCTCTCTCTCTCTCTCTCTCTCTCTCTCTCTCCCCCCCCCCCCAATTCCATTTGTAAAACATGATTTGACCAACAAATATAAAAAAAAAATCTATGGCACTAAGATGGGTGAAGCAATGACATGTGTCCGTCTTGAACAATAAAACACTCAAAGAGCAATAGGCCAACTCAGTCCAAGCACTAAAGTAAATACACGCTCAACACCGTTAGACATAGACTCCGGCAAGATGGCTCCAAAGTGCTGTGGTTAACGATATAACAGTGCGATTGTGCAGATGCTAAAATATTTCATTCACCACAAAATAGGATATCAATATGATCACTGTCTGCCTTGGACTATGGGTAGCTGCAGTTTTATTTAATAATGGAACCTTTCTGATGTTAGGTGTGGCATTGTACGTATCTCGTGTGTACTCTTGTCCAAAGCAGTTCCACTGACAGTCCTCATTTTGGTAACACATATATTTCATAATGATCAAATGATATAATACTCATGTGAATACCACATTTTAACAGTACAATCTGCCAGGATTATTAACTAGTACGTGTATTACAAAATGCACCAGAGGCTTTTTAATGGCAGAAAAAGCGTTTTAAAAAGTCACCCAAGACTAGTTCTTGTGTAGCAAATCATGACAGGCCCAACGATTGCACGAGAGAAGCTCTCCGTCCAGAGAGACCTCTGACAAACACTATTCAGCTGTCCCAAATCAGCTTTCACTTCTCTAAGCCCACACTTAGTGGGAACTGCTGAAATCTGGCAGTTAGTTGCTGCAGTAAAATGGCCGATACTTTAAAGTCTGTAGGAACCATTAGCCGACACTCTCCCTGGACAGTTGTGCCAGCTTGAATGTCTTTTGTCTAAATTGAAGGCCAGGTCGGCTGTCTCTACCATCTGCTACACATTACAGGCTCACGACTGGATCAAGCGGGATTTCAGGAGAGAGAGAGAGAGAGAGAGAGAGAGAGAGAGAGAGAGAGAGAGAGAGAGAGAGAGAGAGAGAGAGAGAGAGAGAGAGAGAGAGAGAGAGAGAGACAGTCAGGCAGACAGACAGAGAGATTGACAGACAGATAAACACAGGCACGGATAGACAGACAGACGGATAAGCAAACAGACAAACAGGGACAAAGAGAGAGAAAATAAAGAGGGAGAGATACAGATAGACAAAGAGGGAGACAGACAGACATACAGAGAAGGAGACAGACAACCTGAGAGAGACAGAAAGAGAGAGGGAAAAAAAGAAGAAGAGAGAGAATTGTAAAATGTATTCTGTACCAAGACACGTCCTGTCCACACTTTGTTCCCATTGGTTGTTGTTGCTTTTATTTGCGGGAAAAAGGAGGGAATTCTTATATATAAAAATAAATTTAATATGGATTACACTGTGGAAGAATAGATTCTGAGGAAATAAACCATAGATTAGTAGTATTATTATGTCCATCTCCAAAAAGGGTGTGGTTATAATGAGAAAAATAAGTGCTGGATGTCAGCAGAGCCAAGTAGAGCGGCAAGACAGAAAACATGGCCATACAAGCAAACTCGGGGCAGGAACAACAAAGAGGAAGTGAATGAAGGACAAAATTTATAGATTTGGGGGCGAAAAAAGGCTCGGAAGGGACGTGCCCTAGAAACGGAAAACATTTGATATTCAACATGAAATTTCAAAATGCCCGGATGCTGGTTAGACATTGAAAACTGGCGTGAATATAGCACAGCCACGTCAGCTGAGGACATCATTTTATACACACGACTCTGATAGATGCGCCAAGAATGCCTGGAAGGAAATTAAAACGTACAAAAACTGAGCATGCAAAAGTGGGCCTCCCTTTTTTTTTTCTTGTAGTTGTTTTATTTTGTAGCTACAAGATATTGTTATTATTACGGTAATGACCAAGGGAAGGCGTTGAGGTCTGTTTGGGCATTTTGTTTTATTTTTCTGCTAAAGCAATATATAAGTACAAAGACGGAGTGTCTTGCGTCATTCTGTTTATTTCATTTTTGTAATTATTTATTTACTTGATTTAATAATTTCTATAAATAGTATTTATTTTCATTCGTGTTTTATCAATTCTTCCATGTGTCAGATTTGTGAAGCCTGTTTCTAATTCCTAGAGAAATCAAACGCCACAGAATATCTAAAACAGGGAGAGAGACAGTGCCATCTCTTATTCCAAGAAACATCTGACAGTACAATATTGTTCAAGTGACAACGTAATATTTTTAATGCAAATCTCAGACTGTATTTCCAGTGTATTATTTCCAGTGAAAGCACTGAATGTTGATCCATACTCTACAGACTGAGTTATTTCCAGTGAAAGCATTGAATGTTGATCCATACTCTACAGACTGACTAAACATTAATGTCAGTACAAGTTTGAGGTGGTAAACAACATAATAACGCGTAGTGACTGTTTGTCAGGATATCAGGGCTACTGCTCTTGTCCACAGCATCCGTTCCGCTCTGTCTGTAATTTTTACGGACAGTGACGTAAAACACTCTTTGTCTCTGTATACTAAGCTTGTCCACGGCATCCGTTCCGCTCTATCTGTAATTTTTACGGACAGTGACGTAAAATAGTCTTTGTCTGTGTATACTAATTTTGTCCACGGCATCCGTTCCGCTCTATCTGTAATTTTTACGGACAGTGACCTAGAACACTCTTTGTCTCTGTATACTAGGCTTGTCCACGGCATCCGTTCTTCTCCCGTGTGGGACAAGGTGGTCTAGAGGCAAGGTGCTCGTCTCTCATGCCAAGGGTCCGGCCCGAGTTCTAAACCCGGTCGGTGCAGGCATGTTGGAAGTTTCGGATTTTTCTCATATTTTCGCGTCCCTGATCCTATTGGGGGGGGGGGGGTAGGCTCGAGTACCTAGTCTTCTCGGATAAGGACGAAAAAATTCGGAGGGCCCATGTGCACGTTGCGCACTTTAAAGACACCTTGGCAGTTGGAAATCGAAAACAGCAGGCCGAACAGACCGCTGCCCAGGCAAAAATCAAATAAAATTCACCCACCCCCCCCCCTCCCTCTCAAAATGGCCGACCGGCGCTGCACTGTGGCGACGCCGTGCCTGCTCCAGTTGTAAGTGGGTGCAATGGCAAAGGCAAATTTCCCAAAAGGGATTAAAGTGGTATACAAATACAAATACAAATAAGATGAAGTACTAAGTCTCGTATACAATTGAACAAAACTTTATCGAGTTTCTTGTGAACAAGGGAGTTGGAATGAATGAGTCAGAGCCCAAGCACCTTATGAGTTGTGGACATAAAAGTTTCATGTTCTGTGCTCCACGGACACAGAAGTTTCATGTCGTGTGCTTCACCGTCATAGAAATTTCATGTTCTGTGTCTCACCGACACAGATGTTGCATATTGTGTGCTTCACAGACACATAGGTTTCATGTTGTGTGCTACACAGACACAGAAATTTCATGTTCTGTGTTTCACCGACACAGATGTTGCATATTGTGTGCTTCACAGACACATAGGTTTCATGTTGCGTGCTACACAGACACAGAAATTTCATGTTGTGTGTTTCACCGACACAGAAACCTGTGTGTGCTTCAGCGACACAAACATGTTGTGTACTTCACCGACAATTGATCTTGACAAAATTATATGGGATTCATGTGACCGGGTGATCTTTGCTCTTGGCACACTTGTTGTATGTGGAATAACTTTTTATTCCTTTAATTTCTGTTTCATTAGCATGAAATGCACTATTTTCTCTAAAAACAACACTGGAAAACACTTCTCTTTCTCTACCAAAATTATTACAACATTAACAACCCGATTAAAAATAAACGATGAGGCTGGATACAATGCCATTAATTGTTATATAATTGTGAAACATGTCAAACACGATCACTGGACGAGCACGAACGGGCGTTGCCATGGATAAATTATAGAGGCAGTTAGTGAAATAGAGAAGAAGATAAATGACGTCACTAGGGAACATCACTGTGAGGGCTAAACAAATAGAGAATACTCGATCTGATCACTGAAATGTTCCCTCGCCAAGTCTCAGCGCAACGTTTATACTCTGGACACGGCCGAGTGTCCATGAATGAATTATGCTGGAATAATGGACATCGGAAGACCAAAGGTGAATGATAATCTGATCTATCCAGCACGTGCTTTGTACGATGGGGGAATCACTTGCAATAGAACACTGGACACCCGAGGACATCTCGGGAATTTCACAAGAAAAACAGTGATGAGCCAGTTCATTTGTGTTGGGAATTCTTGCAGTCCCAAGGGAGATGACAGTTAACGAGTTCATCGAAGATAAAACGAGAAGAGGCAAGGACCAAGAAAATGTCCTCTTTCACGGTGACATAAAATAAACTGGTCACTGAAGACAATAAAAAATCTGAGAACCCGGAAATCCAATCGTACGTAAGTTCATACTTGTGAGAAAAACTACGCCTTTAGTTGTGGCATGGGTTAGGCTAAAGTGATTTACATCTGATGTGTATTTTTAAGGAGAAGGTAGTGTCGATAGCGAGTTTCTGAAGGGCCACAAATTGCTAATTACGTCAGTTTTCAACTCCTTATCTTAAAGATAGCTTTTCTTCTCTATGTAGTGACCATGGGGTACGATTGGAGTCCACGCTTGTGCCAAACTCTTCTCCAATGAACTTCACTGTTGTAGTGAGTTTGGGATGTTTTGTCTACATTCAATAAAACATTTATCCCAATTAAAGGTAAACATACGCCATCATTTAATACCTGACTCCAATTGTTTGTTTCTTTGCTTGTCTATTTGTTGGCGCTTCCGTTATTGCTTTTGATGAGTAAGAGATGGCCGGATGAGGAGACAATGGCAGATGAAAAACAAAAGATGAAGAAAAAAAAAGCACACAGAAAAGAGAGAAGGAAAAAAGGACGGATTTTTTAAAAATCAAAGGAATAAAGGAGAGAAATCACCAAACACAGCACGGCTAAAATAAAAAAGAAACGAAAGAGTTGGTGCGAGACGAATTCAGGAGCACGAAAGTTCGTAGAGAAAGAGGAAGAGTTCTGAGTTACGGCAACTGTTCGGGAGATTATTAGTGAGCTGAAAATTTCTCTACTAAGAAGTTCAAGAATGGGGATGTGGTTGCCAATGAGCAGCTGGAAGATAAAGAACTAATGGGGTGTAGGAGACAGGCTGTACTCGGTACCCGTATCCTTCCTGCCTGCATAGAAGTGAGCACAAGCATCATCCATTCACATTGATTATATTTGTAAAAACGTGTAACAAAACAAAATATCTCACATTCTTCAAGACAAATGCCAAGATAATCAAAGGGTCTCAGTCCTAATATTTTCTGTCCTGTTTCCTGTGCGAAAGTTCACGTGAAACAGCAGATTTTTCTACACAGACAAACTGACACGGCCCGTACGATTCGTTCGTCCCTCTGTCGGTTCAAGATGCCGAAAATGGTACCAGGACTCCGTAAACTTTCAACTTAACCACCGTAATTATTTCCTTCATCCGGGAAAACAAGATCGGACTACAACAGTAATGACATTCTACTGATTCCAAGTCGGGGACCTAAGTTGTCCACAAGTTACTTACAGACATCAGGCCGGAACTCTGTGACAAACAGAATGGAAATGGCACCCACAAGATTAGAACACAAACGGATGAGATCTGTGATTGTCTGGTATTTTAGTAAACATCCGTCGCCGACATCCGACATCTGCACTCAGTTCAGCCCTAGTCCTCTAGAAGTTATCAAATTACGCACGGGTTCTATAACTTAGTATAACCAAAGGCTAGCCACCCCAGCATCGCGTTCTCTCCCAACTCATCATTTGAACTCGCTTGTTTTAGCTTGACGGGGACCAAAAAGCAAAGAACAAACTGGAAAAAAAATGATGGCGTGAGGAGAAGGGAGGTAAATAGTATGCGATAACTCACGAAAAGAACAATGAGTATGTGTGGCGCAGTGCTGTCCTTCAATAAAGTCGTAAGTCGTCTTCCTGTAACTATAATTTCTTGACAGAACATAATTAATATGTTCTAAGTACTGCAGTAATTTCACTGTCAAGCAGCACACAATTATATATAATGTCTCCAGACAAAATATTAACAATCGACATAGCTTTTAAGACTGAGAGAGAGAGAGCGAGAGAGAAAGAGAACGACAGAGAGAGAGAGAGAGAGAGAGAGAGAGAGAGAGAGAGAGAGGAGGGGGGATGAGGTGTTTTCTTGACTGATTGTCTATAGGGTGTGGCTTCTGTTTAAAATACCTAACTCGAAATACGACTTTGTTTTTGGTACTGATTTTGTGTGTGTGTTAGGGGAGGAATGTGTATAGTTATGTATGTGTGTATACTTACGGTGCTTTAAGTACCATTTGATACCATGTTTTAGGGCTGGTCCCCCCGGAGAGTCCGCGGGTGTTAGACAACACGGAAACCACGATCTTCAATCATCCGGCGATACTGGGAGAGCCCAACCGAACACGCAAGCCCAGCATAATGATGTCCTTTGAAAAGTTGAAAAGACAGAAATGTTACACGCGATGTTGACTCACGACCTTTGATGAAAACCTTCTGATCTTCTCTCCTGATTCCCCGGGGTATCGGGTATGACTGCTCATTTCTGTCTCTTGTTGGTCTGAGCCCACATTAAGGACATATTTTTTTATAACAAGGAAATATGACAAGGATTTTCCGTATGCAGAAAAAAAGGACACAATTTTTGCCATAACAAGGAAATCGACGACTGGTCTACTATAGCAATGTTGATAACTGAATTTGGTAATTTGGTAAAGGACAAGTAATCATATTTTTGGAGCAGCCAGACTAATCAATAAACCGTACATGGTGTAACATCGATTTTATCACGCTGTCTCGATATAAAAGGCAAAATTAAACTAAGTAAATACTCGGCAGCCACCGGAACAAATTTTAATGTAACGTCACCATTCAGTCTGGTAGGTCTTCAGTATACGAATGTTGTGCCTTGGCTCCGGTCAGGTTCACAAACTTTCAGTATGATACTTCTAATCTACTCATTTGTCTTTGATTAGGAGGACAGTTTTGGAAAGTCCAGAGAAGGTTCAGTTTCTATTGAGTGTCCGCAGGACAGTCCGACTAAATCATGATATGAGACAAACTGTCACTATACGGTACCGTCATAAAATACCAATAGAAGCTCTAATCAACAGAAAATTATGAACTCACCACAACAGAAATTAAAAAAAAAAAAGTAACAAATTATATCGTCTTACTATGCCATATCTGAATTCGCAACGATACATCTTGGGAGCTACATTTTATCTACATTAAACTTTGTTGATTTACGTAATGCCATTTATCTTACTGAAATATCATTTCAAATTGCTGCCCTGTGTCACTTCAGTGTGACCACTGAAGTAGAGACTGTCACTCCCGCACTGGCCTGTCTAGCCACGAGCAACTCCGGTGCAGCAAAGTAGATAGTCGAAACATTGATGATGCAACTTTCATTGTCACCCCTGACCAACCGAGGCCTAATATGAACAGTAAATATTTCTGGTTTACAAACATCGCTGACAGTGTGAATCTTTAGACACTGCAAAAATAACAAACATAGGTATGGAAATAAACACTATTCCCCTATCTCTATCTCACACACATGCACACGTGCGCACACACATACACACACGCACACTTATACAAACGCACACCGCTCTGGAACCGTCCATATTGGCGAAGACTTGATTGACAGCCCAGAATGAAATCTTGCTCCAGTAACGAGGGCTGCTACACAGACTAATAAACGTGTATTTTAATAGTCTGTGGGCTGCTACACTTCACTTCCATCCCATTATAATGTCAACATAATAAACTTATCAAAACCTGTCTTTTTTTTTGTCAGCATTGTTTTTTCTGCTGATGCATTTACTGAATCTCCTTCGTCGCAGTGATCGACGGAACCATTGCACTTTTACCTCACAATAATAAATGAATGAAACATTCCTCAAACACTCTACTAGAGTGAAGACATCCTTTTTCCAATCATAAGGGTGGAGAAAACATCGTTACTTGGGCCATACATCACCCTCCTTACATCAAACTCTGTCCTTACACTCATCAAGAAATATTTTGTTCTCCAAACCATGCCGTCATAGTAGGAGAAATGCAAAAAAAAAAAAAAACACGATTATATCAAACATTGTCTCACACTTGTCAAGAAGATATTCCCACATCCTCATATTGGTTGAGGAAACATTCCTATATCAATACCTGTCCCGATATAAGTTAAAGAGAACATTCCTATGGTCCATTTCATGAAAAAATGAAGCGTTGTTGGGGAATAATTTCTCCACGTATCTTTCTAAAATTTGGCATATGACATAAAGCTGAGTTGTTTAACTGAATGCCGGACTTCAGAATTTTCCGACACGTCTGAATAAATCCTGCACTCGCTAATTATCTAACGCTCCCTCTCTCTATTCGAAAGTTACAGAGGTTTACAGCATACAATGTTGATGTTCATTTTCAGTGTGCAGCAGTGCTAACCACATTTGGATGGGGATGTCTTTTCTATTCTAAAACCGGCGTTTTTTTGTTTTTGTTTTTGTCCCGATGTCATGTACGAAAAGGAAAAGAATGCTGCAATAGGAACTTTTTCAAGTAGAGCCTGAATAAAGAAAAATGGTGAGTTGTGAACACTGTCGGATCCCACTAAAAAAACAAAAATTGAGCATTGACCCTCGTGATGACGTCATGGGGTCACGCGGCCATGGAAAACAGGATGGGGGAGGGGGGCGAGGAATTAGCGACGCAAAGCAAACTCAAAAAAATACGTCTCCATCATTTCAAGTCTCCAAATCGAAACTAAAAACTTCCACAAGTTTGAAGGAAAACACATTTAAAACTTCAGGCAAATTCGAGCCTTGTGAGCGGCGGTAAGTCTTGTTGAAAATCCCGTGAGTTTATTCATTACACACAATTATAGATGTTATAGATTTAGCTACGTTAGCGGAAGTTCACAAGCGCTGAACGATACCCGGGGTATTTTGTTTCGAGAGTCGTCCCCTTAGAATGACAAGGTTCTATCTCCACTTTTTGGCTGAACTGAGTTACACACTACACACAACTTCTAAGGGCCTTCTCTAATGTGTGTCAGAGTATCAGGCAGAGTCGCTGTGTAATATATAAGTATCAGTACTATTACTAAACAGAAAAAAAAATTCTTTCCCTTCGAAGCTATGAGTACGTCATGAAGCTTCAGTCCTCGATTTCTCAAAAGTTGACGGAAGAGAGTTAGTACCTCGTCATTCCCGGACAAGACAACAGCGAATGTTGTGACACGTTGTTTCTGTCAAACTTTCAAATATGCGCAGATGGTTTGATGTACATTATAGACACAAAGAGACAAAAAAGTCCAAAGCTCGTCAGATCACATTAGAAAAATCTGTATAATTATGACCGATTGCTTCAAGGCCACATTCAACGTACTTCAGACCGTTCCTCACGACAGTAAAGAAAACATTCTAATTTCTAATCCCTTTTTCACACTGTTTAGTGAACCAACATTGCTTGATCAATCCTGTCCTAACGCTTAGCTAGTGAAGAAAATATTACCACATCAAAGCGGAGTCTGTTCACGTTCTTGTCGCAAGACTTGACACTCTCACTATCACAATCTTCCAGATCACAAATCATTGACTGTGCATTCCATGCTGTTCCGCTGCTGACCGATCCGTGTGAAGCCCGAATATCGCACTCTGTATTTTGCAAGGAACAAATATCACATCTCTTTCATTTCGTGCGCCAGAGATACTAGCTTAATACCAGGATGAACATAACAGTTACAAGGCTTTGCAATTAGTTGCCTTAGGGACCTCGGCGGGTTCACATTCAGAAGAAAGGAAGGCTATCGATAGGTTAGTACCGTAATGATCATGGCAGCCCTGATGAGACAATCAGTTTCGTCTTCCATCGATCTAGAATTTATGCAGATATATTTACCAAAACACTTCATATCAGAGAAAAACTGCCTCAGTTGTCTTGAAAATTGCCACGTTTCACACACGAACAAAACAAAAATTATGAGTTCATAGAAGTTATTTTGATACATCCACTGCCGAGTTCAACGTAAATGCATATACTTCACTCACCACACAACAACCTCGAGAGAGAAGACCACCGAGTGCAAAGTTCACACTTCGGCTTGCCGTGCATGGGATTACAGCTCAACCAAAATACCCGCACTCTTTGATCGAAAGTACTCACTGCACACGCAAGGGAAAACCTGCTCACAACGTAATTTACACAAGCAATATTACAGGCGGAGAAGAGTCAAATCTGACTTCGATCCGAACACTTCATGCTTTGAAAACACTAGCATCGAGGATAAAAAACATACCTCGTCACGCAAAAAGTTCTCCCCGCGCGTGTCCTTGTATTTACACAAGTGTTTTAACTTCCCCGACTGACCATCAACGTCTCCGCGCGTGTCTGAGAGCAGGATCATCTGGCCCGTTACTTGGGCCATACATCACCCTCGACATTAACACAACCACGGCGGTCACCACAACATCATCGGCACTAGTAACAACAACAGCAGCGAATCGTCTTTCCTGGTGAGTGAGTAGTGGGAGTCGATGGTTTGTCTCATCACAACGGCAAAACCAACGTTACCATCATTAACATCACCATTGTCAACTTCATTATTACCACAACCAATACCAATACCGTTCAAACCCCTTCACTAACAAAATTATATGGGGTCTCAGCCGTGCAGTGAATGCATTAAAGGCTGAGCTTTGTCCTTGTACAAACAATTTCCATCACTATACACATTTTCAAAGTCAATTTTTTTCCTAGTCAATAAAACTATTTCATATCAGCAGCGTCACAAAATTCTAGATGTAAATCTCAGGCCACCTTATATCTGTTCTTATTCAGCACATCTTTTTGCCTCTACAG
Source organism: Onchidella celtica (assembly GCA_963931925.1). Classification (NCBI taxonomy): domain Eukaryota; kingdom Metazoa; phylum Mollusca; class Gastropoda; order Systellommatophora; family Onchidiidae; genus Onchidella; species Onchidella celtica. The sequence goes on from OZ007567.1 coordinate 67,397,670, forward strand.
ATGATAATAATTTAACGTTTTTAAATGCACTTTCTAAAGTCTTGAAAGTTATAGTATACCAAAATTTTATGAAGCTCGCATGATTTATGCAGGAATGGCACGTTGTCGATACACTAGAAAGAATTGCGCGTAAGGACATGTTCTGCCCATGGAATGACAAGATCACGGACATAATTATGAAATGACTTTACTTACTGATGCTACCCCTTTAGACACATTACAGAGGAAAACTTGAAGAAAATCAATGAAAGAAAATCCTGAGTGACAGTTAGGGCCATATTATGTCAATTCAGGAAATATCACTGGATCCATGAGTTCAATATTGAATCACGAAACATAAGAGCTAAACTGTCGTACACAATGTGGGTATTTTTTATTATTTTTTTGTAGAATGTGTACGCTAGAGTGAAGACTGCCATGCAATGTTAACATTGTGTGAAGAGAAGAAGGTATAGTTATATTCCTCCATAGCTCACTGCTACAGACACTCATACTGATCGAGAACTACACACCCCACAGGAATGTGCTGCAGAATTATCGCCCTCTGAGAAGGGTGATCGCCCATTACGAAGAGTGGAGAACAAACTCCTGGAACGCGTAAACGATTGGAGTCCTCCCAGGCCAGTTATTGAATACCCCCAGGGTGTGGGGGAGAAAGCAAATTATATGTACTCATCGATAATCTTGCACCTGCGATACTCAAAGAAATCAGCCCGTGGATTTGGCCAAAGAGCTGAAAACAGTTTTCATCCAGGGTCCCGTGCCCTCTGTTGACACACCCCAACCTCTACCCAAACACAAATCTGACTGACACTCGCTAAATCTACCTGTGAGGGAGGTCAGGGATGTTTACGGTCACGCGCAGAGTCGGAATCAAAAGGCCATGTGATCAATGGAAAAATGCGAACATGGTGAAAACTACCCACCAGTTTTCGTACGGAACTATCAAAGACTGATTTCATCCAAGTGAACACTGGTCAACAATAACAACAGCAACAACAGCAATAACAACAATAGCAACAGCAGCAGCACCATCATGGACAGCCGTGGCAGCAATCATAACAGCAACAACGACGAAACAGTTGTGAAAATTCTATCCCAACTTTCTCAACAATGGAAAATGGGACAGAAATTACTGAAAAAAAGAATAGTAGGCGAGAGGGAACGCTTTTAATAGCAAATTTTGAATGCAAAATAGACAACATCCACCAATTTTGTCGGCCACATGAGGAACTTGATTAACAACGTTATTCAGGTGGTGGCTGGAACAGAATCTTGCTTGCTTACGCACTGTGCGCTGCTATCTATAAACACTATAACTTGTGTCATTAACGCCGACGTCCTCACTTGGTCGATTTTAGACGTTTATAAATGAGATGCCTTGTTTTCTTCACCTGTGACAATGTTTGTACTTATGTGTGGAGTCTGTCATACACATCAACATTTTTCATTTGAATTAACCGTGTGATGTCAAATCTTAACAAAGAGTTAAGAACAAAATTCACTAATCACGGATTCAAGGGCGGAAAAGTGTGATAATTAACAATCTCACTGCTCACACAAAGAGGGTTAAGACCAATTAAGTCACTATCTCAGACGGCCCGTCCCGATTTTGTCTGCATTACATTTGTCGCCGTTTCTCAGTGTCAGGTCACCAATCACTGTCGAAGAGCCCCACGCCCCTTGCACCCTTGCCCCTTTCCTTCCTGGCCCAGTTCGAGCACGCGATCTGTCCCGCGAGCAACAATTAGGGCCTTTCTCCCGCCGTATCAACGCTCTCAAGCACGGATCTCGCCGGCCGCTTAGGATGTTTTCAAAGGCCATCAAGCGGAGAATGTCCTTCTCTCCCCTAGCTCGCCGTCCTTCTGTCCTTTAACTCTGACAGCACAAGTGTCCCTAACATCTCCATATTGCTTCCCCCACCCCTTCAGATGCATCCCCTGCCCGACCCCTCAGATACCCCTCTATTAACCAGACCGTTCTCGACTGTGACGGAAAATCCCCATGCCAGAGGGCAATTCAATATTAGGTCATCGACGCCTATACTGTGTTTCAAATGGAGATCGAATGTCAACAATAGGTGGCGAGTTGACAGGACATCAAGAGTCCTGTGATTGTCAGAGTGGTGCCCTGTGGGAGCTGGGAGAAAATGCTCGTGTCTGGCACCCGCAGACAGAAATAATGTCCCCAACCTGCCTGATTGGAACCCTACAGCTTTACAGTAATGAGACTGTAAATCCTTTATTAGCTTTGCCCTGCATGTCTTTCTCTCTTTTTGGCTCTCCGCACTTTTAAAAATGCAGCTTACATTTTTCATATATTTCTTCCATTTCTGATCTCATCTGTCTCTCACCTGATCTCTCGCTCCTTGACCTGTATTTTTTTTTCCATACAACTTTTCCAACACTTTTGAATAGAAAAATAACAACCACAGTGAAGGAAGAATTCAGACCAAATAGATAGATATTTTGCCAGATCTGATCTTGTTCATTTTCCTCTCTTGTATGGGAAAATCTATCTTGTATTGCGCCTGATCGTGATTCAATAATTGGTGTTGATCTGGTGGGCGGGGTGGGGTGGGATGGTTAAATACCAAGAGCTGGAAACTGTATTTCCGCTCCCTCCTCTCTCTCCTCTTTCTCTCTCTCTCTCCCTCTTTCTGCCTTCTTCTCTCTCTCTCTCTCTCTCTTTCTGTCTACTTCTCTCTCTCTCTCTCTCGTTCTGCCTTCTGCTCTCTCTCTCTCTTTCTGCCTACTTCTCTATCTCTCTCTCTCTCTCTCTCTCTCTCTCTCTCTCTCTCTCTCTCTCTCTCTCTCTCTCTCTCTCTCTCTCTTCTGCCTTCTGCTCTCTCCCTCTCTTTCTCTCTCTCTCTTTTCTGCCTACTTCTCTCTCTCTCTTTCTGCCTACTTCTCTCTCTCTCTCTCTCTCTTTCTGCCTTCTGCTCTCTCTCTCTCTCTCTCTCTCTCTCTCTCTCTCTCTCTCTCTCTCGCTCTCTCTCTCTCTTTCTGCCTACTTTTCTCTCTCTCCCTCTCTCTTGTTTATTACGATTGCCATCAGCATGTGCTTGTCAATCCACTAATGACTGGACATTTCTTCTACACTTCCTACTCTTAAATTTTAAAACCATAACAACCACATCTTGTCAGTTATAGGAACAAAGCGTAAAATAATTGTAGCGGGTCTGACGTGCAGTAAAACTCTGACTCATCCCCTCCTCCCACACAAGTATCTCTCTCTCTCTCTCTCTCTCTCTCTCTCTCTCTCTCTTTCTCCCTCTCTCCCTCCCCTCTCTCTCTCTCTCTGTCTCTCTCCCCCTCTCTATCTCACACACACACATACACACACACACAAACACACATAAAACCATGTTTATATGGAGACGATGTCCAGACTGACCTTAGGCATATCCTCACACAGCGACTTTAAAGAAAAAAACATTCCTTGCACACAAAAGTTGCACAGATTCATAAGCGAAAATCCGATTTGATCGTCACGTGATGAATATTTTTTTTGCAAGGAGAGCCACAGAACTGTGGTTTTGTTTATCTGTTTCTTTGTGTGTTTGTTTCACGTGATGTAATTTATTTCTTTATTAAGGCCAGAATTCGGTTAACTACATCACGTGATGTAATCAGTTCATCCATTCACTGATACTGGTGTTTTTTTTTTTTATTTCTTCTTTTCTTAGCTTTGTGTATGGCCTGTTCGATAAGTCTGACCTCTTCCACCCCCTTCCTCCTCCCCCTCCCCCCCCCCCCTTCTGAAAGTGTACTGTACATGTCTGACATATCCCACGCAGGAAGCAGAAACAGAATTCTGAACAACTGAGGGTGGGGGAATGGAGGGAATAGGAAAAGGAGGTAAGAGCTGGTTGGGGAGTCGGGGGAAGGGGGGTGGGAGGGCGGCGAGGGGAGTGAGATGGGCGAACGCTAGTGTAAGGTGGGATAATCAATGATCAACAGTATCGATCCCTTCGACTCTGTCACAATTTTGTTAAGTTAGTTTGATTAGGCCGCAATTTGCTTAATTGAATACAGATAAAAACGGTTGTCGAAGGTCAACTTGACATACGACTGTTTACCGAGGACACACATACGTGGTTTCAAGCTAAACTGCATGGTGAAAAGTTGATTTATGCAGTGGAATGAGCATCAGCCCAGATTCTCTTTAGTAACATGGTCTTCCAACATTTCTGGACCTAATAAGCATGGGGGGGGGGGTGTGGGGGGGGGGGGAGGGATATAAATTTTCAACGTATTAGACACCAGGATAGAACAGGTTTTTTTAAAAATTATTATTCACTTTTTCATCAATTTTTAGGGAACTTAAGGAGAGGGGGGAAGCAGAGAGTGAGAGAGAGAGGGCGGAGGGCGAGCGAGAGAGAGAGAAAGAAGGAATAGTGTCTGAAGTTGTCATTGATGACTCTCAACTGTTGTTTTACTATCATCTGAAATAGTTCCTTATTTCGAAGTGCATATCCGTACAACATGTTGTGCACACAATTCGATGACGTGGGCTGGAGTAGCTCTACCTGAGTGGTCTAAAATGTAAGCGCTCTTCTATGAATGAAGAAGATTCATTCACATTGTGTGTTCTACGTCATCGAATTGTGTGCACAGCATGTTGTACGGATATGCGCTTCCTTCTTATTTAGCTACGTATGGGCTAAATTGATACAGAAGCCACAGGCAAAACTCGTTTTCAAACTCAGGAAAGACAATGAGGGAGGGGCAAGGAATGTCAGTGATAAAAACTAACTTTTGGGAATTATGACCAAGAATTTATGGCCATCATTCAGCACGTTAAGAAGTCTTTAGAGCTATCAATAAACGTCGACGTTTCCCTGGCAAGTCCTTGAACGGCTGATTGACGAGACCAGGCCTGGGCGAGGCATTGAGAAGGAAAAGGGGTCGTCCATCTATATCATCAGCTTTGCTCTCGGCCTCACAGATCAGCCTTGTTAGCCAGAAAATTGTAGGCGCGTGGGTATTGTAGAAGGAGGGGGGGGGTTAGAGGTGAGGACTGGGCACTAAGGGATGAGACGGGGCAAAGAGGACCACTTATGGTGCCGATTATCACAGATTTTCTTCCCCTGATGCCAAAATGAATCATTTGGAAAATTTGGAAATGACTGAGTGGTGTTTGAGTGTGTGTGTGTGTGTGTGTGTGTGTGTTGGGGTGGGGGTGGGGGTGGGATTTATACACTGATTATCCCAGATTTCATTTCCATAATTCCAAAGAGAAATGTCAGGGTATTTTATTGTAATATTATTAAAACCACAGAAAAACTGGGGGAGGCAAATCGAGCTTTCGGTTAGCACTAAGCCTAACCGAGCACCAAGCCTAACAGAGCACTAAGCCTATACAGAGCACCAAGTCTATACCAAAGGTTTACCCCTGATCCCAACCCTCCTAAGACAGCCGGCGTTATACTGAATGGTTTTTTAGGGATCGGGCCAGGCGCTATGCATAGAAATTGTAAATTTAGTAATCTGGACACGTCGTTAGTGACACAATCACAGGAAAGAACGCACAGCCTTTTGCACACTTTGTAGTGGTAACGGCTCTACACCTTGTTGATTTGGTCCACTCAGAGCCAACTGAGATTAAACCATCTGCCAGATCCCTAAACTTGTACGGTGGACCCGCACGGTAAACTATCGGAACTCATCGTTTTAAAGCAAAAATTGAGATATTTGGTATGCTTGACGCCCTGGACAGCCCGAAAGTTGTGCTATAAGTTTGGAGTGAAAGAACTTTTTTTTGAAAAATACCGTAACTATTAATTAAGTCCGATGAAAAAGTTATTCAACTTTTCGCTTCGCCTGAAAAATTTATAAAACCAAATTTACGATAGTTTATCAAGTGACCCCCGATATGTAATATACAAACTGCAAAAACACATACGTAGTCGCATACACAAATACACGAGAAAAAAATAAAATGGAAAGAAATACAGATCAAAATGAATTGTAAACAACTGCGAAATACAGATAATACAAGTATGATGTATGGACAAAATTCAAATGCTGCACAGGATACTGATCTCAATAACATGGAAAATATGAGTAAGACAGAGAAAATTCAGATACGGATATTTCTAAAATTCGAAAAAATATAACAAAATATAAAACAGCCGCATAAAAAAAGACAAACATTGATGCACAAAAATATAATAGCCTGTCAGTGCTGCACTTGGCTGTATTCTTGTTCTCTCCAGTCCAACTTACTTTCATTGTCATCAAATGTGCAGAATTAAATTTCAGGTCTACGGAAAGTGAAACCTTATACAAGCTGCGTCTTCAACCTCTATGAATAATCTCGGGTAAGGAAGGCCGGGGCTGGGGGAGGGAGGCTGGCCGAAGGATGGTAAAGAACTGGACTTGGTTCTTTCTGCCTCGTGATTTCTGCACATTCCCACTGTTAGTTTTACTAAGCCCTGTTTATGGTTGTTGCTATTCCAGTTCTGCTGGGTTGTTGTTGTTTTTTCCTTGAATTTTCTTTTTCTTTTTAATGGTATGTATTTTTCTAGTCTTTGGGCGCGCGCGCACACGCACGCACGCACGCACGCACGCACGCACGCACACACACACACACACACACACACACGTAAACCATATTGGTATTTCGCCCATTTTATTTACACTGACCTGAATAAATCAAGTGTAAATTGTTGTTTATGTCCGGCTTCTTTCTCTTCCCTCATTCTCTTCCAATTTTCTCCACTTTGCGGTCATCCATGGCTTTCCCATCGTCCTAACACAGCCCTCCACCTGTGGGATTTCAAGCTCCCCCCCCCCCTTTTGTTTTTTTCAAGTTACCAAATTTTTATGTTAATCTGAAATCATATTTTATCAACCCGTTGGTAGCCTTAACCTGGTCCTTGAGTAAAAGACAGTTACTTCGGAGTGGCAGGTCACGCTTTGTATACCACAAAAGTCAGAAAAAATACGCACCCGGTGCCATCCAGTCAATACATTCATTATGGCATCAGGAGAGAGGGTTAGAGCGCACACTGCAGACAGAAGGGGTTCCTAGAAGAGAAAAAAAAGGCACGTCTTGACTCTTCCCCCCTCCCCCCTACGTGACTTCTTTCTTTTACCTTTTCGTCAGGCCGGGGACGTCGATTTGGAAGTGCCAAAGAGCCCCCCCCCCCCCTCAGGACGGGGTGCGTAACGATTGTCTCAGTCGGTTCAGAAGGATGAAAATTAATACAATGTTCCATCTTCTTTAAAGCTTTTTCTTTTTTCTCTCTCTCTCTCTCTCTCTCTCTCTCTCGTTCTCTCTCCCTCACACACCGTTCTCTCACCTTCAATCTCTCACACATGGTACTCTCTGTCTCTCTGTCTCTTTCTTTCTCCCCCTCACTCTTTCTCACTCACTTCGACACCCATCCACCCAATAATATTGTAATGTTTTACAGTGCTCTTTTTATTCCTATTCGTCAACAAAACAAAACAAGCTACAACAACAACAAAAACAACAACAGCAACAACACAAAAACAAACAAACAAAAACTCACCTTCGCATTTTTACTACACCGAAATATAAAATACGGCGGAAATCAAATTTGGCAATCAGATATGTCGGGTAGTGAAAAACTGTCTATAGGAATCTATTCTGACGCGGGGGGGGGGGTGGGGGATTGTAATGATGTAAGAAAATGAAGAATGTCCATGGGAGAAGATCAACTGAGCACTTTATTGAGTTTTCCAGCAGATAAAACCACCCTGGCATGTTACAGAATCGGCTCCACGGAGAGATGTTCCATGTTTTCATGTATTTAGGTGCTCCATTACAAATTTCTAATGGTATTGTCTGACTTGTCAACAAAGGCGATCATTTACTCACTTGATTCTTTTGTTTTTCATTTCTGGGCGAAACAAAAAATTTTCAGAATAAGGGAGAGAGTGACAGCGAAAAAGAGAGAGAAAGGAGAGAAAGAAGGAGAGAGGAGGAAGACAGAGAGAGCGAGAGAGGAGAGAAAGAAAGAGAGAGAGAGAGAGAGAATCGCATTTAGCAAAAAATAGCATTCTCGTATAAAAACCTGCATTGTCTCAATGCCAGGTATGAGTTGGTGATGCCAGGCTGCGCTTTTGGCTTACCTGTTCTCGGGGAGACACTGGACCACACATACACACATACACACACACGCACATAAACATACACACACACGTAAGTCTGGCTTGGCTTGAACGAGCTGTGTTCCAGAGCGCCAGGCCACCACCAGGTGTGTCGCATAGAAGTTGTTTCTCCCCCCCCCCCACCCTTGACTGGTATGCTCTTGCCTCTCAGGAAAATTGCGTGAAATTGCTGTTCTCTCACACAATCCGTCACAGTCCGAGCACAATAGGTGAGAATACATACCTAGTTTTGTGACTTTTAGGTTCCATTTTAATATGTTGCTCTTAAAAGTGCGTCGCTTACGATCAACCGAACAATCGATGAGGTCGGTAGCAGTTTAACAGTGACACAATCTGGCGTTCGTGCAATGCAGTCTGTAGAACATGCCCTGATATGATAAAAAGTCTTGGATTTTCAGTCCAGACAAACTAGAGTCGTGTGCCAGTCCAGATAGACTAGGGTTGTGTGGCCACACTAGAGCTGTGTGCCAGTCCAGACAGACTAGGGTTGTGTGACAGTCCAGACAGACTAGAGTTGTGTGACAGTCCAGACAGACTAGGGTTGTGTGACAGTCCAGACAGACTAGGGTTGTGTGACAGTCCAGACAGACTAGGGTTGTGTGACAGTCCAGACAGACTAGGGTGCGTGACAGTCCAGACAGACTAGGGTTGTGTGACAGTCCAGACAGACTAGGGTTGTGTGACAGTCCAGACAGACTAGGGTTGTGTGACAGTCTAGACAGACTAGGGTTGCGTGCCAGTCCAGACAGGCTAGGGTTGTGTGACAGCCCAGACAGACTAGGGTTGTGTGACAGTTCAGACAGACTAGGGTTGTGTGACAGTCCAGACAGACTAGGGTTGTGTGACAGTCCAGACAGACTAGGGTTGTGTGACAGTCCAGACAAACTAGGGTTGTGTGACAGTCCAGACAGACTAGGGTTGCCTGCCAGTCCAGACAGACTAGGGTTGTGTGACAGTCCAGACAGACTAGGGTTGTGTGACAGTCCAGACAGACTAGGGTTGTGTGCCAGTCCAAACAGACTAGGGTTGTGTGCCAGTCCAGACAGACTAGGGCTGTGTGTCTTCAACAGAGGACTACAATAACAAGGGATAAATACTTGACAGTTTCGTATTTAAATTTAGAAAACCACAACAAGAACTATACGATCAGAGTGCACCAGCAAGCTACACCCGTTCCTGGACAGTTCAGTGTAACTTACTGTCCTGTGGAGGAAAATTTCACCAGAGAATATTTGTCATCCGTGACTTCAGGCACATCACTAGATTGTCCTTACTAACCTGCGTCCACTCTGGCCATGTATTCAGCTCTTCATACCCAAATTAAAACACGGACGTATTTATGCTTGGCTGTATCTCAAACGTTGGGTTGCCTAAAAAAAATTATAAAAACAACAACAACAACAACAACAAAAGTACAAAATTAAATCCGGTGCCATGTCCCTGGCGAGATTCATGCAAAGGGCAATAACCGTAACATTGAAATGATCAGATTTCCAAGAACCAGAATAACAGATCTGCGTGACCAGAGGCAGAGGGTCGGAGGAGGGGGGGGGGTGTAAAACCAGAAGCCGACAGATGCCTTTACAAATTAGAGAACTGAGGAAATTTTGATAACGTATTGAAAAATTTTCAACACATTGTGAGGGAAGCAGGAGGTTGCTTTATGGCAAATAACCTCGGATGTTTTGTTTTTTGCTTTTCCTTGGTTTTCTGTATTAAATCACCAACTGGCAACTCAGTTCCTAAAACACAGAGCTGTCATTACTGTTCTCATTAACGTTGTTTATTTTATCTTGTGTGTGTCATTAAAATATAATTAAAATTTAGCCTCTGGTGTCAGACAGCTGTGATAACATCCGCATTAAAATTCCATGCTGTCTTGTTCTTTAGCAACCACTTCCCGTCTATCCTGTGTTATCATAATCAACAAAGCTGCACGTTTTATGGATAGTAATGTTTTCACTAGCTCCGCCTCTTTGATGTCATGTTACATCTCTAATCATCACAACTTGCATGCTGTTTGGTGCTAGGCAGCAACTTGTTTTTGAGTGATCCCGATGTTTGGATCATCCACTTCACAATATCTGGATATCTAGATAATGATCCAAATGTTAGATCAGTTAAGAAAACTGATTCTCGATCCTCCATTCGGTTCGTGGAGAGAAGAGGATTGTGGCGTACAAAGTTTGCTGACGCCAAAGAGGGTCGACAGGGTAATTAATCTCGGTTGTTGTTGTTTTTTTTTTGTTGTTGTTGTTGTTTTGTTGTTGTTTTATAAAGGGGGGGGGGGTGGTCTTTTGAGGCACATGCAACTTGGTTAGTGCCCATGCCCGGAAGGGGGAGGGGATAATGAACTTTTTAAAATTATTATTATTATTGTAAAGGCGGCGACGGGGTGGTAAGAGACAAACTGCATCATTACAGAACGAGCTTCTGACTAGATGTCTAAAAATGAGTCGGAAACGGGTCGCAAGCGAGTCATCCATTTGCACTCGGATAACTGAATTGATCCGCTTAACTGGATATCCAGATCTAAATCTGACTCTCGCTCAGCACTACCGTTGTGGGATTGCTCGGATTCTCCCTGTGGTCACGCGACAGGTGGAACATTTAAAAAACTATGGGAGCGCCTCTTTTGAACAAACCGATTTTCGCATGGCGTTGGACAACAGCCAACTCTTCACATAAGGGCAGTTGAAGCTGGGATAAGAAAACCACTACTAACCACCCGTCACATGACTCGGCGGGCAGAGATTTCCAGGAACTCTGTGATCTCCCCATCCTGTAACAAAATTTCCTTTCAAGGAAATCAAAACTACTACACACAGAATTGTCCTTGGCATAATGTAACTGATTTCTGAAATTAAAAAACAAAACAAAACAAAAGAAAGCCAGGATGGTCATATTTTCATCTATCGATCTCTGCTTGCTAGTGCTGTGGACTTTTCTTAACACAGGATCGGTTGTTATTTCAGTTCAAAGTGTCTTTTCTTTCAGTTATGTCGGGGCAGGCAAGCCCACCAAGCGAGTTGTTACAATGGTGTACGAATGACAAACCTACCCGGCCTCTTCCAACCGCCCTCCCTCCGCTCTGACAAGATCATCAATTCTGACTCTATCTTTCATTGTAGACTCAATCGACCCACTACCAGAATGCATGCTCTGGACTAATCGCATGCTGGCAAGCCGTTCCCAGACAATGCTATTTGAAATCTTTGTCATCTCAGAGCGTCATATCAGTACCAAATTCGGGGTAATGGTGGGACCCAATCTATGGACCTCGCCATCTTCCTCAGCCAGTGACAAGAAAGGCGCCGAGAGGACCGCCTAGTGGGGCCATCTCTAATTAACTCGTGGCCAATCTGTCCCTCTGCGCAGGTCCGGAAATGGGAAATGGCGCGGGAATTGAGCAGCGCTGACTTCCGGTCAGACACTTTCAGGGTGTGTGATCAGATTGGTGACTTGACGTGTGGGCGGAGAGAAGGGGGAGAACACTCAGCTGGACTAGACACGACAACAAATCCTTATTCCCTGTTCTACACTTTAAGTCTTAGTGGCAGCACATGAGTCATTATGTTTCCTTACACTTGCATCATGTGACATCCTTCTGGTGCATCCAGGATAATTAACTCTTCACAAAGTCCCTCCCCTAGCAAACTGCCCTGAAACGACGCTTTATCTCTGAATATGACTGAAATCTCCCTTGACGGCTTGGCATCTTCGTGTGGTAAGTAAGTATTTCACAAACCCTTTCGGTGCCACAGGTGCCTTACACAGATGTGTCGGGGGTATCAGTAGGGTCTGTACTAAGGTCCATATTATCACCCATAACTCAGTTATTTGCGGGAATATTGTTCTAAAATCTGCATGATGACAGTAGGTAGAATGTCCTTTCACCTTTGCATCACAAATTTATTTTAGAGGAAGAAAATATTTCTTCAAAATATAAAAATACACAAATACTTCCGTTGCCCTGGGTCTACCCCTGAGTCCACCACCAACTTTCTGCCTCTTACTTGAAGTAGATCTAGACAGATTTAGATCTAGATGACAGAATGGTTTATTTTTTGTTTCTTTGTTTTTCATTTTACGTACATATAACTGGGCAAATTTGGTCTGTAAAGAACCTTAGGGGGGAAAAGCACTTTACTTTGTCATGCCGAATAAAAGCTGCCCCAGTAAGGTTGATGCAGTATTTCATTTGCAAGTGCTGAACAAGTACATCCTTCGTGCGCTTATGGTAAATTATAGAATTACACCCCCTCACCTCTCCCAGGCAACTTATACATGGCGGCTTATCACTTCATCGGACGGAGCGATTTTGTCATCAATCGGTTCTAGGTTAGTGAAATTCGTTGAATAGTTAAATTCTTTGAATAAAAGCCATTAAGCCAGAAGAGGACACCATGCATTGACAAAATAAATCCAAAAAAAAATGTTTCTATGAAAATTATACGCCTTATGTATGGGCCTGAATCAATGACCGTAATGTGATCTGAGTATCAATTGATTTGTTTCACCTACATCGCCCAAAATTGGGATGTTGACCGTGATGTTTTGCAAGCCATCTTAAAGTGGCACCATATCATGAGTGCTCAGAATGAGGATGTGTGAAAGACAAAATAAAATATATAAAATATCGGAGAAGTTGAAGTTGCGTGACGCCAAGCCAAACGAACAACTGCTTTACAATAACAAATAACCAATGTTATTTCAAATCTAGCACATTTTATTTTTTTTCTTTTGTGCAAAATGCATTTTAATTGCAGGGGAAAATTTGATTCGTTTGCACAGCCAAAAGGACGAATACAAAATTCATAATAATGTAAAAAGAAGTATGACATTGTTTGTAAAACGAAACACCTGAGTTCTGGGCAAAAGATTTCACAATGGACGTGCACATTAAACGAATGACAACATTTTATTAACATTTTATGAGATTTCCCTAAGGGATGCATAACCAAACTTAATCATTCTAGAGACAAACTGGGATTTTCATTTCACGGCCCATCGCCAACTGCCCACGCTGTCTTGGAACTTTCCAACGAAAAGCGGCCTAAATTTCCAAATTTTATTGGAGCACAAGTTATGTGACGTCAAGTAAATAAACCAATTTACTGTAACCAGTATACATATTTTGAAGCTTATACTCTTTTCGGTCCACAGACTAATAAAATACCCAGACTGGATGATCCCACTGTGTGACGTCACAAAACAGCGAAAGGTCATGAACCATCCGCCACATTAGGTTTACGGTAACGACCGACGCTTCGGCATAGCTACAATTTTGAATGACACCATTTTGACGCGCCTATTGAACGCGGAAGTTTGGTTCCGCACCAAGAAATTAATACATGTACAACCAATCCTGACAAATAAAAAGAAATTTATACTGCAGATAGAACCAGAATCGGAATTTCCCGAGCAGCGGCCATGTTGGTTATGCGGCCCCCGCTCGAGAAATTCCGTAAAAAACGACACAGCCCAAAGCTCGTGTTTCCAGTCTGGTTAATTTATTAGTCTGTGTTTCGGTCTAAACAGTGTCTGGTGCTGCTGCTGTTCTGATATTGCTGTTGCCCGCGCTAATGATCTTAAATTATGAAAAATGCTGCGAATGCTAGTAATCTTGAGTCGTACTTCGCTTCTCGCTGCTGAGGACGGATGAAAGACAGCGTGGAAGATGTTTCTTTCACTGTGACGGATAGCATTGTTCTGCTTTGTTCTCTTTCTCCCAGCCATGTCCAGAATTCACGCCTAAAGAATTAGATTAAAGCCTCGTAATCAAATTGGTCAAATGGAAGGTAAAAACAGGCAAAATGCTGGCAGTGGAGACTGGACGGAGTTTCTATCTCATGTCCACGTGAAGTGGAGACTCGTGATTCTCCATAAGCCTTTCAAGTGTGAGACGGTGAGAGGCGGGACTGTCTTGTGGACTGACCAAGCCCGGGTCCCCAGTAAAGTGATGGTTCCGTCCAGAAATGCCAGCGAGTTTGAACTGGTCAGTTGAAACGACCATTTGTCCGGTGAACAAACAAGACCCCCTGTGTGACTAAACATCAATAGCCCGGTGAAGTTCTTGGTACAGCCGCATTCATCCCACGTCACAGAGCTCTCTAAATTTCTTGAGAGAGAGAGAGAGTGAGAGACAAACAGAGACAGACAGACACAAGAGAGAGAACAGGGGAAGGGGAGAAGGAGAAAGAGGGAGGCCGAGGGTTTGGGGAGGAGAGGGATGGTGGAAGCAAGTTTATCCCGGGCAACACCGGGTGCCTAATCTGGTTTAAAATGTTTCCCAATTAACACAAACTGTATTTTCAAACCATAATATCCACAGAGGCATCGAACAAGTATCACTATTGTTGTAAGGATAACTACCAGCGAAAAATACTTTGGTTTTCTGTGAGTCTCTAAAATCGACCATGTCTGATCCACGAAGAAGAATGGCAGAGAAAGGAGAGGCGGGGGGGGGGGGGCCATGGTGTATGTGATCATTTAACAGCTGGTCAAAACAAACAAATCAGATAAATGATAATACTCATAGCCCACCCACCTCCAGGACATACTCCTCCCTTTCCAAGTAATTTATAAATTTCCACCGAATAACTGGGAGATAATTTGGCTTGAAGTGAAATGTGGTGTAGTCTGTTAGAAACAAACTATCAAACAAAAGTGAACTATTTTTCATTGTCTCCATAGGACGAACAATAATTGATCATTGTGCAGGAGCGCCAGTCATGGTAAATACTGTCTGCAGAATGCTGATATCTGTCCCAGACTGATACACGTCAAATAACCGTCGTTTATGTGATATTTACCTGTATCATATTAAATTTGTCAACGGCGATTTGGCGCCTGGAGCAGCGATCTCTCTAATAATGGCGGATGTGGAATGCTGAGAGTTTCAGCATGTTTTACGGCCCAAAATATTGATACCATGCTTAAGCTCTCTCTCTCTCTCTCTCTCTCTCTCTCTCTCTCTCTCTCTCTCTCTCTGTCTCTCTCTCTCTCTCTCTCTCTATCTCTCTCTCTCTCTTTCTCTCTCTCTCTCTCTCCCTCTCAATCTCTCTCTCTCTCTCTCTCTCTCTCTCTCTCTCTCTCATTTCAGTCGAAGCTTAAGAACCACATTTAAATTAGGGAATCAGTAATGAAGAAAAAGTGACCGAAGAAGAGGAGCAGGGGAATGAGAATCATGAAGAGCAAAAAATTTTGTTGCAGAAGCTTCCGGAAGTTTATACAGGCATTAGTATGTAAGTGGTAGTCGCATGCACACATCTCAGGCTCAGAACGAAACCACCATAGTTTGATTTGCAAAATTGCCATTTCAGACTCGACGCTTCTCAGGCCACACTATAAAGTATAATTTCAGATTCCTTTAGTGGTTACTTTCAGGGAAAAGGCTAAAATCCTCCACAATCTACCAGTAACCTTTCACGGGCAAATCACATAGATCGTGCCCACAAACAGCTACAGATATGAAGGATTTCCCAAACTCGGACAAATGTCCGAATCACATTCAGATTTCAAAGAAAAAAAAACTGCTACAATGAGATAATTATTAATACATATCTTAATTATTGACAAAGTCTTACTTCCGAGGAGAGGGGATAGGAGATAGGGTCTGATATGATCTAATCTGGACCTGTGTTTGTTCCACACGAAATTTGTTTTTAAAAAAGAGGGTGCGGTCAGCCAGACACTAATCCTTCAAGCGAACGTGTGATGTCGTTCTGAACCAAAGAGGGAAAACTCCTAACCTGTTTCTGAGGCTGAATATCCGTGACCTGGGCTTGCCCGCATGTAACCACACCTGAAAGTGACATCAGGCCAATCAGCGCTTCTATACTTTGACATGTGACCTCAAGCGAATCCACTTTTTTTTTTATATTGTTGACAAAAAAAATAATCTTGACATCCGAGACTCAGATGACATCATAGGATGCCAAATCAACCTATCTTTAATTACTTAACTTAACGCACACTTTGATAGTATTAGCTGTCCAAGTCAATTTAGTTCAGTAAATCTAGTTATTGCCTTCTTTCAGTCTTTCAGTACGTCTTTTTCTGTGTGATTATATCATCTATTTCAAGTTTAGAAACCTCACTTCTTAGGCAATTTCATTCATTCATTCATTCATTCATTCATTCATTCATTCATTCATTCATTCATTCATTCATTCATTCATTCATTCATTCATATTTTCATTTTTATTTCTTAACCACTGATTTATAATATCAATTAATGGATTTTTTGGTATAGAAAAAAAGTTAGAGATTATGGACAATTTTTCTTCAATTGATTGCTTTAGAATATTTCCTGCCTTCTACCAGCCATTCATTAACTGGTTATACTGATTGATTGATTGGGTTCGTTTTTATATTGATTAATTAATTTATCTGTTTATTAATTTATTTATTAATTTGTATTCCTTCACAGTTGATGTTTGCTTGTTGTTTTTGTTTTACAAATTACCTGATCATCCAGTTTTGTAGGTGCATTTTTTAATCTCAGTTCTGCTTGCTCAAATGACACCCACGTTTGTTTTTTCTCTCATTAATTTGGATTATTCGAAGAATGAAGATTTTTCTAAGCACTGACAAGAGTGAATTCATTGGTAAATACTAACCCACACATTACTGTTTTATTCATAGCTCTATTATCATGGGAGTGTTTAAACGTTTTTTTTTTTGGTCTCGTATTACTGGTACTTTTAGTCTTATCCTGGTCTAGTACTTCCCTGTGACTTGTTGGTTCAATTCTGTCCCAAGCGCCCAAAATATCATACTGCCATAAGAGAAATGAAGTTTGATAATGCAGCTATCACCATTTACAACACAAAGGCATAATGTACCTGAGACATTATTTATAGCCAGTCTTAAATGCCGTACAAATTTAATACGTCATAGAACTAAAACGGGTAATTCAAGGGGTGTCAAATATACGTCACAGACAAATTTGTAAAGTATGGCACAAATTATTGTCAAAGGACGCTTAAAAACATTAAACTGTGCCCAAAGATGCGATGAAAACCCGCAGCGACCGACATTTTCAAGTGAATTTTCAATTCCAATAAAAGTTATTGTTGTGGTTTTTCGTTTTTCCTCAAAAACATGAGCAAATATTAAGTTCTATTTAAAAATAATATTAATTAATTCCTTATTCAGTGTCCCCAGGACTCCACATTTTGAAAATTTGCCCTGCAGTTTTGTTTTTTTTTTGCCCACGGCATAGAAAGACCAGGTTATCTTTATGTTACAGAGCAGGTTAAATCTTGTAAATGTTCTGAAAATTGCCACAGCTCACGTCTAGAGCTATGGCCCTGGAATGGAAAGATTATATTCAGCTGGCAAAGTGTTAAGTGCAAATCAGGAAAAAAGAAACCCAACAAAAACATTATGATAGTGTCAGTGATGTGACTTGGTAAAAGAAAACATGACTACCTTCAGATATGAAAATTCAGGCATGACAAAACATTGGCTAAGGGCGTGTGATGTTTGAGTACTCACTGAGCTTTGGTAAGCGGATCACCAAGTCTCAGCTGGTATCAAATGCGTTGGGACCTTCAGTGTAAGCTCTGCGTGAGCTGCTAAAGCAAAGGTGTCGCTGAGCGTGTGATGTTAGTACAGGCAACATAGAGAGAAATGCACTTACCAACACGCGAACAATCTGTTTCTTGGTGCGCATAGTGGACCTCCTACATCGCTTCCCGCGACTGCCTCTCGCATGGTTTACCCGTGGGCCTAGGGAAGGGTGAGCAAAATGCACAATGCTGATATGTATTTAGCACATTGTTGATGGTAAGTCAAGCCATTGTTTGTGTAATCCATGAGACATCACGGGCAGGGTTGCACCAGGCCTAAAAAAACCAACAACAATTTTCCACCTCCCGACTGGAGATCTATGAGCCAATAGTCACTGTCGTTTATTGCGTCTAGTCTTCACAAAGGAAAATGACTCTTCAGTAATGGACACCGTAATAAATGAACACAGTGGGAATCTATTTGAAGTGATTTTTACCAATTGCACAAAGCTATAACGTCTTACTCAGTTGGTGATATTGTAACGAACGATAAACGTTTTACTGATGGCGGTAACCAAATAAAAAGAATTGATTCTGAAGTCATATCACGTGATTTTGTAAACTATTTCAACAAACAAACAAAAATTTATTTTTTTTTAATTCTCAAGCTTGGTTTTCCAAAACCCTGAAAAGTCCTTGCAACCGAACGCTTTTATTGTATGATATTTCAATTTAATTCTAATTTCTTTTTTTTTTTTTAAACTTGCTTTTTGTTGTAGCTGTTGTTGTCTCTGCAAACATAAAGTTTTGTGAGATATAACTTTTGTTGTTGTTGTTGTTAAAAAAGTTGGATGTTTAACGCGTCAGAAATAATATAGAAGCGCTAGGACGCATCACAAAAGAGGGGGAAAAAACTAGTTTTCAGTCCTGACAGACCTTCTTCGGGCACACACACACAAAACAAACATTGTAAAAGAGAGTATTTTAAAAAATAGGTAACAATTGTCACGTGTCCGTCACAAGTTCTCAGACACAAAGAAAGGCCCTGATGTTTTGTTTTGTTTGTTTGTTTGTTTTTAAAATATTTGGTCAATCTCCTTATGTGCGAATTGCATTCTATTCGATTATTTGAAACTTACCCAGGGTTAATCACAATGGGAACTTTGATCAACTGGACTAATCAACAAAGCTATGACAGTTTATTCAGGTTTTACAACAATAATTCTCAAGCCACCGACTGTAAATTTATTTAGCCAATTTTAATCATGATTAAATGTTTGTTCCGGGTTTGTTTGGACACATTTTACACTACAGTAAGAATTCTCAAGTTTAGTCATGTGCATTAATTTTGAATACCTACTTGAATGAACCGATGTAACGAAAGTATTATGCTCAAATGTGACACAGTCATCAACATGTGATGACTTACAAAAAAAAAAAAAAAGTCTACTGTAATGATTTATTTCGTTTTAACATTGTAAGCAGTCAGACTATTGGGATTCACAATGTTGAGGGACTGATGCCACAAGTTTTGATTTAGTGCACTACTTGAACTAACATAATTATGTAGCCGCTGAAATTCAGTTATGACAGCGTTGCACTGGTGAAATTGACTAAAACATAAGGACTGATTCCATTGCCGACAGTGAAGCAGATAGATAATTATAGACTGTTGTTTTGTTGTTTTTACTCGTTCAACAAACATAATAATACCTTCAATTTTTCTGATGGTGGTGAGTGTGCGATCTGCTCCCCTGCACACAAGCCACCAAAGCATGCTCATTTTCACTAGAAATACTGACATTGATTGTGTAAATAGTGGCTTACCATTACACAATTCTCCGTTTCACAAATTATTCACAAGTAAATGGAGGGTGGGGAAGAGGAACTGTATTATTGTTTTCGTAATCGGTACTGGAGATCCATGCCATTTGTTTGAAGGTGAGGTTTTCAATTAAAACACTGGCGTACAATACGAGTTTGAATAATTATCGAATACGACCACGGGTATAGGTGCCGGTAACTTCTCGAAAATATGAGAAAATATATCCACCCACTTCATAAAATATAACATGTCGTTGATGTTCTCAGTTTGGTTGTTTTAAGTATGTACGCACCCCAAGCGTTTTGCGCTAGGGGTGCGTACGTATACGTACCTATCCTTAACCCCGTCCTTATCCTCAAGCCTAAATCTCATCGAATTCCTTACCCTGACCTTATCCTTGCAAATCAAACAACTAGAGGAAAACAAAAAGAAAATCTGAAAGAATAACTAATTAAATCCAGACAGACTAGAGTTGTGTGCCAGTCCAGATAGACTAGAGTTGTGCGCCAGTCCAGACAGACTAGAGTTATGTGCCACTCCAGACAGACTAGAGTTGTGTGCCAGTACAGACAGACTAGAGTTGTGTGCCAGTACAGACAGACTAGAGTTGTATGCCAGTACAGACAGACTAGAGTTGTATGCCAGTCCAGTACTAAATAATCTCTAGCATTCCACATTTTTTATTTGTCCCTCTTCTCAGTCCTGCTGTACTTTTTTCTTCTAAATCCACTATTTATCTCAATTTTTCCTTTCTTCTCCTTTTTCATAATTATTTAACTGCCACACCTACACATTATGTCATGCGCATGCATTGCAAGTATTACAGAGAGCAATGCAAAAAATATAACTGGAAAATGTGCAGTTTCACCGGACGTGGACTAGCTTAACATTATTCCATTTGTTTTAATGTAGAGAAACAGATAAAGCGCTTATCTGTTTAGCCATCATGTCATTTGGTTACAAAGTGGAATGGAAGAGAAATTAACTCAGTGACATTTAAGTGTTTGTGTTGAATACGTTTAAAAAAAAAAAAAATTTTTTATTAGGGTATCAGAACTGAAATGTAGGTTTTTGTTTTGGATGTTCATTTCTGTTTATCGTCTTTGATTCGTATCAGTTGTGTGTTTGTTTCTTAGTCTGTCCAACCAACATCTGAGCATGTTTTAATCTGTTTTTGTTTATTTGTCCCACCATCAGTCTTCTCTTTCTCCCTCTTTCTGTCCGCGGGTGGTTGTTGGGCACTTCTGGTAGGATCTCCGGTAGGGTCTCTGTTAGGGTCTCCGGTACGGTCTCCAGTACGGTCTCCGGTAGGATCTCCGGTAGGGTCTCCGGTAGGGTCTCCGGTAGGATCTCCGGTAGTTTCTCTCTTAGGATCTCTGGTAGGGTCTCTGGTAGGGTCTCCGGTAGGATCTCTGGTAGGGTCTCCGGTAGGGTCTCTGGTAGGGTCTCCGGTAGGATCTCCGGTAGGGTCTCCAGTAGGGCCTCTAGTAGGGTCTCCGGTAGGATCTCCGGTAGGGTCTCCAGTAGGGTCTCCGGTAGGGTCTCCAGTAGGGTCTCCGGTAGGGTCTCCGGTAGGGTCTCCGTTAGGGTCTCCGGTAGGATCTCCGGTAGGGTCTCCAGTAGGGTCTCCAGTAGGGTCTCCATCTGTCCTATAGTCCCGTTATATTCTGTCTATCGTCTTTTTCTTAGCACATCGTGATCTTTATTGCGTCGCCGTGCATTCACCAAACTCGAACCCAAATTCTTTCTGTCCTTGGTTTCTGTCTCCCATCTATCTCATGCCCCCTCTCTCTCTTTCTCTCTCTCTCCCTGTGTGTGTTTGTGTGTATGTGTGTGTTACACTCTCCCATGTTCACTTTCTAATTAAATTAATTAAACATGCATTAACATTAACAGTGCTTCAAGAATTACATCACCATCAAATAAACAATTACGCACGCACGAGTGATTCAAAATTGACAATTTTCTAGCCTAGGTAATACAATGAACATAATGTAATACCGACATGAAGACAGTACAATATCCCAACATAATCTTACAGCAAATAAAGACCTACCTCGCAACATAAACATCGATCGTCTCATGAAACAGAGGTTTGCACCGTGGTCTCTTCAAACATCAGAAATCCTCATACAATTAAGTACCGAAACTCGATGGTCTCCGCTGCTCGGTAACTTGTCTATATCAAGTTTGAATATGAAACAATCGAAGCAGACTTTCTCAATTTGTATACAGTCCTAAACATGGTTTAATGAAAATATTTTAAAGTGCAGACTTGGACCAGCGAGAGATATCACTGGTCAATTAGCTTGCAGACAGGTAGTCAGTCTGGTAGCCTTAGCCCCACCTGTCCTCCCCCGCCCTTCGATCGTCCACATCCCTCCCGCACCCCCTACCCCACCCTAATGACGAGCAGGTGACGAGTAAATGCTCTTTACTTGTCTTTCAGCAGAGAACGTGGAGGGCGAACATGGCGTGATGGTTGGCGAACATTGCGTGCCAAACTGCCAGGGTTTGCAGTAAACACGCCAGATAACTGACAGTTTGGGAAGTTACAACCTGATAGATGGAAAAACAGACAATGAGACTAGAACACCATGATGGCACCTTTTTAACGTGAGCCATGGATTTTGACTGTGAGAATAGATCCCGTCAAAGGGAAGGATGGTTGCAGAATGTAAGAAAACAAAACTGAACTTTGTGTGCCTTCGATGCACAAGGTTTTCTCCCTTACGCCATTCATCTAACCCTCCCTCCCAGCTTTACATTTCACACCTAATATTTGAATGTGCTGTGGGACATGGGCATTACATATCTAAGTACACGTGGGCATTACATATCTAAGTACACGATTTTCCGACCATTTGGGTATTAAACTGTGTTCTTAGAGCCCTCCCCCCCACCCTATATATAAATTATTATTGCATCAATTTCTGTCAATGCTAGATATATTGGAAATCATGTCGTGGCCTTAAGCAAACAAAGTCATAATATTTTTGTTTAATTTCCGTGTTGTCGCAGGTGGAGTGGGCACCAAATGTCAGGGTCTGGTGGGGAGGAGGGGGAAGATGAAACTGTAAAAAGAGCAGTTTATGGTTCAGTTTCTAAGTCAGGCATTCATGAACCGCTCAAGAGTTCACTGACAGTTTGTATTATTATAATGCGGATTTCGGGACATACTCCTCTCAGACTCAAAAGAAAATGTAACTCAAAGGTGAATGGACTGATAACTAAACAGATGCACTGGGAAGTAGACATCCAAACTTCTCTTCAGAAAACCTCCTGACAAAATAGAGAGAGGGAGAAAACATTCCGTTACAATAAGGAAAAATCGGCTGTACCAAAAAAATCTTGACAAGGCGTGCGAGCGCAGACAATCATGAAAACCAGAGAACTGAGGAAGTGGATACAGGTGAGTGTGGCCGCTGTCACTCTTTTGTTTACTGAGAATCTTCGCTGTTTTTTTAACTTGAGGTCGCCCGACTAACTTTTAAACCTTCCACTGTTACCGACCAGGCCTTCAGATGAGAGTTTGCGACTTGTCGGGTGCTCACCGGCACAGTTAATTCCAGGCTTATAACAAATACTAAAACAAATCTGTCACAATTAGAACATTCAGCATTTTAGCATGTTTTTCATGTAAATTAATTTCATGTAAAATTCCTACTTCATAGAGAAACAAGCGGGTTCCAAATAACCTAGCTCATTCTCTATCAAGACATGTCCCTTCCCAAAGAAAGTCATAGATTCTGTTTAAACAGTGTCATTTTCATAATAATTATGGTCATCTGAAAATATAGTGCCACTGGAACGTTCCAAAACAGACCTTGGCCCTTGGAAATGGCCAGACATGATTCGTAAGTGTGATGTCGTCCGGCATTCTCCCAACCCTCCTCTATTTCTGGAGTGACAGAAAGTAAAAGAAAGTTTGTCTATCATCGATGTCAGCTGTCTATTGTGGTTGTGAACCATGATCTGTACGTATGTGACAGTGAGTAATATGGGTGTGTATAAGTCCAAGTGCCATGTCTAATTATATTATGATCCATCGTATCTGTGTGTGTACATGAGTGAGTGAGTGAGTGTGAGCGACATGTCTTGTAGTTGTATCTCTTGAGGTGTGAGATCTAATGTCTAGCGTGAAAGTGTAAGTGAAGCACTGTCAGTCATAACGTTTGCCCCACAGTATGTGTGAGTATATTATCTTGTGCGTGCGTGTGTGTCCATCTGCAATGACCAGCACTTGGAATTCCTTTTCACAATTAATTTATAAAACTGTCTTAAACCTAAATATCTTACACTATTTTTCCTGGTGTAATAATCCACCAGAGCCCACTTTCCACCTGGATTGTAAAATTCAGCAGGACTATTTAGAATTAGATAATGACCTACAGATAAACACCACGCAATGCCTGGGCCGCAAGATGCTACATAACGAGGTCAGGGTGACACAACATGCATTTTTACCTCTATTCTTTTCAGACACTGCAAGACATTCCGCCTTCCCAGATCCCCGGAACTGACTTCCTTTAAACGCCGATTTCAGATATCAATATTGTTAGTCCCCCCCCCCCCAACCCCCCCCCCCCAATTTCCAAAATGATAATTTTGGATAGCAAAGATATCTAAGATATCTTAATGACGATGTTCACCTGCCCGGGTTTTTAGAAGTATTATTAAACTAATAAATTTGCATGATCAGCCTCTGGAAGTTTGGGTTAACAGCTGTTCTGTCATGTTGTTGCTATGACTTTAGATCAATGCATGCAATGTTAAATATTGTTTCTCGATATCCAAAAACTCTAAATATCTCTTGCCTTTTGATATTACTCAGTTTGAATCAGTAAGCAAATAATAACTGTCATAATATTTTTAAACAATAAAATAATACCTCCTGCCCATGTAATCCATTGTTGTGCAACTTTTTGCCCTACTAAAATGAATGATGTACACATTGCAAATATTGCATAGGTATTAATATACAGAATTTGCCCTTTGTTAGTGTACTCCATTTTAAATCGACCAAATACCAAAGTTGATTGGCAATATTGGGCGTTTTAAAAATCTATTGCTGTCTGATATTAAGTGTTTCAGCGATTAGTTTTACACCAGCAGACATGTTTTTATTACTTGCAATACAGATGATGAGGATAATAATGATAAAAATAACAGCCATATAACTGGAAAAGTGTAAGAAAGTAGTTAACATTAAATAAAAATCGAACACATGATATTTTTATTGTGACATTTTCTGCGATATTACTTGAGTGATTCACATTCTGTCACACCAGAGTCGGGCTAGGAGTGTTTGCATACCTGTTACAAGAGACGCAAAGACCAATTGGCGCAATGGTTTCAGATTCGGTTCCAGTATGGCCGCGCGTTTCAGCTTCATGATGGGGAGTGGCGAAATGTTTGAATATCCGTAAGTTTAATATCCCACGTCTTTCAAGCTGCAAGGTTGCATCGAGAAATGTGTGAATTGGTACAACTAAACTGACTGAATTTTTTTTTAACAGTAACTTTTACTGACAGGTCAAATTTCATTCTTCACTCAATGACCTCTAAAACACTGTCAAGGACTGGCAAACGCCAAATTCAAACACAAGCAACTAAAAAATGCACTTACAACTGGTCCGGTCTTTTAGTTTCCCATGGAGAAAGAATCTGGCAACATTCCTGACTACACAGGTAGAAAACTTGCCGTTTCTCGATGTGATCGTGTGCCCAAAGGAAAAGTGCAGATTGAAACTCGCTCAGATTATAAAGCCAAACTTTGGCGACCGACAACTTTTCTTAAAGAGTTGTGACACTAATTGTTAAAATGTAAACGGTCTTTGACATTTTGTTCCCATGAAATCTTTCAAAATTGTCGCTCTATTTAGGAAACAACTAATTGTCTGAAGAGGCTGTACTTGTTGACTGAACTGAGGATCCAGAATTTATCTAGATTTCTATGCGCAGAATACATTTCTGGATAATTCCCCCCTGACGCCCACTTTCATCTGCATTCTTTTTACACAGCTATTTGATTGCTCCCCTTGATGCTGCAGCTTTTACTCATCACTATTCATTATCTTTGCTCAGACGTGCCTGCAGCCACTTCTGTTGTGCATAGATCATTTTCAAGCTTTGAAGTTGCTCGAAAATGACCGGTGAGCCTCAACCATTTTCTAAAGTGCAAGCATGTTTGTAATGAAGGAGCTGGTTGCCTGGCCTCGCTGGGACATGGGGAACGAGGAAATGTAGAAATTGTTAAATCAAACCAAACATTACACGATGCCTTTAAAATAACGGGATTAATCCATGAAATGATCAAGCATTGAAGGACAAAACGCTACAGCTTCCCTTATAAAAATGATCTTCCTGTTTACCTTTCTCTCTTCTACCAGCGCTCGCCACAAAAGACATGGATAATGATGAAGAAAACGAAAAACTCAATGGAGAAGAAGAGCGACAGCAGCACAAACTGACAGCTCTTAAGAACACAGAGCTCACCCGGAAAACAAAACAACTGAATATTATAGGAATATATGACATTACACGATAAACAATGATTAATCCGATATTGTGTTATTACCCACATCTTGAGATGCAGAATCTTTCTTCGTATTTGTGAATGGCTGTGGAGAGTCATGATTTTTCAAGACCTTTAATGTAGAACATGAATTTAAGACAACTCTAAGCCATGTCGGGCTCCCACTCGTAGAACCTGCGATTACAAATCCTAAAATTTCTGGCACAGCCCTTTAAACACGGGTAGCTTTCTCGTGTCTACATTTTTATTTATTTATTTATTTATTGTGAATTTAGAGCCCCTCACCTATTTTACATTCTTCAGAGATGAGACCTGTATTAAATTTTAATACGCTGACACCTTCACAAAGACACAGACGTTGCCAACTAAATATGAACACAGCTGTTGACAACCAACTATATACCTGAATAAGGTTGACAATTGAATACAAATAATGAAGTGAACTCATCAGGTCCTCCCCAAAAAAAGACCAGCCGACAGTCCATCGAATCATTTGCCTGGCCATACAATAGGAAAAGGGTATTATTATACTTTTATATTAATTATGTGGCCAGTTTGTGTTCGAGAGTGCAGTTTGTGAATCTATGTGTAGTTTTAATACCAATATAAAAAATATGAAAGTTAATCGTATTATCACGATAAGGACGCAAAGACGGTCTCACATACGCAAAATACCTGCAACCACCCCTACTGCTCTAAAAAGGCAACTTTCGTGTGAAAGATGGGCCATCAAACGTTTAGCTTAACGCCTCTATTATTGTTATCATTGTTGTTGCTGCTGCAAGCCTCAGACCTCATCAGCTGACGACGTCATTATTCGTTCGGTTTGAATGTGTATGGAGTTTACCGGCTAATTACCTTCTGGGTTTGTGTGTATGGGTGCGTGTAATATGTATGTGTGCAATTCCATTTTGGCACTTAAATCCAATATAAACATTAACTCTGCATGCACACGTTTACTTCCCCTCACGTTTGCAGTATTTTATTTTCAGACCAGGAATAACTCTTGATTGAATAACTAACCTTGGGAAACTAACTTACTCTCTGTAAGAGGGGAATTTAGACATCTTCAGATTTGTTAGGAATATGTTATGCTTTTGCCTAAACTTGCTGACCGGATCGGACAAATTTCTGCTGGTTTCCAGCTAAACTCACCCAACCAGAGCATCATATCCCACTAAATAACATGTAAATTAAACATATCACACTAAAAAGCTGTGTGGTCGCAGTAGGACTTGATACTCAGTTGAACTGTGGCAACAAAAAGAACATGACTGTATATTTCAAAGCCCTTGTTAGGAACAAATCTGACGAAAGATAAATTATTTACACACACAAAAATAAATAGATAAAGAAATAAAATAATACATTCCTCCCCCAATGAATTTAGAATGACAATTTTTTTATTTTCATTTTTTTTTTTGTAATGGACTTTTTACAAATTTTTTTTTTTCAAAATTCTCAAGCCTTCTCTTTTCCAAAACCCTGTAAAGCCTTTGCAGCCGAAAGCTTTTATTGTATGATATTTAATTTAGTTTTAATTTCATTCTTTTTTTTTTTTCAGACTTAAGTTTTGCTGTTGCTGTTGTTGTCTGTGCAAACCTAAGACTTTGTAAGAAACAACTTTTTGTTGTTGTTGTTGCCACAAATAAACAACCACTTTCCACCCTCTACCCCTGAACTTAGATAAAATAAGGGGAAAAAAGGTTGAATGTCAACGCGTTAAAGTCCTGTGTTTAGAAACAATAAACGCCTACGACAAACCACAAAAGAGGGGGGGGGAGCAACTACATCTAGCTTTCGGTCCTGATAGACCTTCAGACACACAAAAAACCAACAAATATTGAAAAGAGAATCAATAAAAAAATATTTAAAAAGTCGCTATTGTCGCGTATCTGTTACATTACAAGGTTTTTTGGGTTTTTAAAAAAAATATTTTGTCAGTTTCCTTATGTGCTAATTGTATTCTATTCGTTTAGTTGAAATTTACTCAGTGTTGATCACAATCGGAAGTTTCATCAACTGAACTAATCAAGTGCCCACGGTATACGACCCGGATGTCTACTGAGAGGCTATCACTCCAGATTCTTGAAGAATTACAGCAAAATTTTTACCCAATTCACCTGCTCGAAATTTCGAATTTTTCAACTTTATAATCTAGAAAAACACCTGTCTGTTCCGAGGATTTAGAATCCTGCCGAAATTTCACGTGTTTTGCAAAGTTGAATAAATTACCATTGAAATGGGCGTAACCCACAAATCATTTCTGCAGTATCCTGATTACCTGTAGACTTTTTACTGATGGTATATCGGTTTTCTCAAGTGCTGGGATTTTCCCAGACACTGTTTCACAATGCCGCCCAGGAACAGGAAATAAGAAGTCAGTTTTGTGAGCTGCGTTCTCCCTTCCTGTTTTATATCACTCAGTATTTTTTGGCCAAGTAGTCAGTATTTCTCTCTCTCTCTCTCTCTCTCTCTTTCTCTGCGTGTGTGTGTGTGTGTATGCGTGTGTGTGTGAAGTTGTTTCCTCTTATGCATGGCACGTACACATTGACTTGGTACAGGTTGAATAACAAAGTCTGTGAATCAATATAAAATAATATGCACGAATAATTAAAACAGGCAAAAAGTAATTACATGGAATTTGGTGCAACGCCTGAAGAAGTAGGTCACGTGCTTAAATACCTGCAAATTTTCAGATAATTGTGTTGTGTTATAGAGTGTAGATGTGCCTCGTGATAATTGCGTTGTGTTATAGAGTGTAGATGTGCCTCGTGATATTTTGAAAAGGAGGAGAATATAAGGAGGGGTGTTTGCCACAATGTACTATGCGGCATTCTGCCGATATTGAGGTTTTGTCATGAAAGCCCTTCTCTTTCTCCTAATTTTATTATGTATAAGTGTCATACGGATCTATTTTTCGTGAGAATTTTATGGGTGTCGATTTTGAAGCCTACTGCGCAAAACCCTTATTTTGCGCAACTCTTCAGACTTTCAATGCTCAATTGTTGTTGTTTTTTTTTAGAAAAGCAAAACATGCACATACAACAATATGGAAAATACCGGACGATATACGAAACCATTAAATTGTTTTGAACTCATACCAGCTGAATAAACTGGTCACGTTCGATTGTCTGAGCAGTCGAAAGAAGCGCGACTGATTTTCATGCGACTATCTTCAATCGAAATTCCAAAACATCGATAGTTTTGCAAACTCCCTTTCATGATCAAATACAAATGCCAATCTGAAATCAAAAAGTCTAGACTATCTAAACCTAACGGTTATTTATTTATTTATTCATTCATTCATTTATTTATTTATTTATTTGTTTATCTATTTATTCATTTATTAATTTATTTATTTATTTTACTTGCGCAGTTGTTAATTTTCTTTTCAAAGTTTATCCAAAATTTTTCAGGGCAAAATTAATTCCTTATCTGTTAAATAATTGTTTATTCCAATGGTGGTTTTGCGAGTTGTATTCGCCCAGGGGTACGGAAGACTGAGCCGGTTTTTCACCTGTTATGCAACGCATTGCGCAATAAGCCGCCGGCCCCTGTTGGAAAACTGAGCCGGTTCTTTGTTGTAGATATCGACTATGTTGTTTTCGAACTTTAGATCGATTAGCCTGATGTACCAACCCTAAAGTCACTGGACTGTATAAACATGATAGATCTTTGGATAGACTCAGTATGCTAACACACAACAGGCACAGTCACAAACTGTGACTGTGCCCGCGCGCCTAACACAACTCAATAGGCTTGCCATGCTTTCTGCCTGTCGACGCACCTTCCCAGAGACTACAATTAAAGTATGTCAGTTTCATGTCGGTCAAGCATGGCACCGAAAACTTCAACAAATTGGACTATCTTCTGAGTACAAGTCTACCAGTGAAACTGCAATGTGGCTAAAATCCTTTTTTGGCTTACCGGCTCTTGAGCCTAGTGAAGTACTTTGTTATCATGGCCCAGTGTCCAGACCAGGATGATGACAAACTCACAATGTTTTCAGACCATGTATTTGACATCTACATTTCTTCAACTGCCAGATACCCCCCCCCCACCACCCCCCCCCCCTCCGGCTTGTGGACTTGTCTTGCAAGTTCCGTCAGAACGGCCAATGCATGCGAAAGTTTCCATAAACATTTTGCAAGCCACTTTACGTCGCCGCATGCAAACATATTTCTGTTCATCGAAAAACTCGCAGAAGAACAGCTACGAACTGACATAAAGGTCAGATCATCCTATCAGTACCACAATGTTCCTGTGAGACGCTTGCGTGAGCGTGAGGGAATTAGGGAGACCCTCATTACTGACTACAATGAGCAAAGGCTGTCCCAGGTAGAGTGTGTGCACAAAATGGCTCTCAAGATGCTACCCGTCAAGTTGTGAGGCCCCTTTTAAAATTTTTTTAATAATTTTTATCATGGTTTTAACAGCTCTCAATATAAACATTATCCTGCTCAAAATCCGACTTCCACCTCTCCGTGGTGAGCAGGGGGCAACACGTATCAAGACCGTTTCAATCAGCTGTTATAATTACATGCATTTAATTCTTGCAAAATGCACCAGGAAAAAAAAGCAAAGAAACAGTCTCGATAAGTGGCGAACGGAAGAGGTTGACTAGTCGTTAGAAAAATTAAGTATCGATATGCCAAAAACCGGCTCAGTCTTCCAACAGCTTTTACGAGCTACCTTTGAAGTTTTGAACAATTGGATTAAAAATCCGGCTCACTTTTCCGGTACCCTTTGCCCACGCTCGTTAATAAAACTGTGACCAACTCTCCCCCTAGTGGAGAGGATCCCCGCGCTCTCCAGTTGTGCTCACATATTCAATGGTAAATCTAGAAAAAAAAGTTTCACATCTGTCATGAAACAAGTTTTATCCTGAATTTCTAAATGCGGCTAAGTATGTGATTAGATGTGCCTGGCACTTATTACAGTTGTGGAGAATACAGTCAAGAGATGGGATACCAAACTGAATAAAAGATTAATGTAGTGTTTTAGATATCAGCAAGGCAGTAGTCCTTTTTGTGCTAGATCGTTATACAGTATCTAGACCAGGGGTGGCCAAACAATGGCTCGCGAGCCACATGCGGCTCTTTAACTTTCAGTATGCCACTTGTGAAAATGTGCTGGATGAGCTCTTTTTTCATCACAGTTATTGAGTTAATGTCAAAATATCATTCAAAATCTCTTTCTCTTTTTATTTTTACCCATTTAATTTACTTTTTTGGGCAGTCTAAGTTTGTTACTGAAATGCAAATTCGCACGTTTTTCTGACATGTTCTTGAGGTTCATTAATGTATTTAATACGTCCAGTATTGGTAAAACAATTATCAGTCAAGATTTTGAAAACATATTGTATAAATGCCTACTTAGTGATTCCCGAACATAATACAAATGAACAGTTTAAAAACTGCATACATAAGTAAATATTGTTACATACCTGTAAGACAACTCTAAGCCTTAATAACTGTTTAAAACTTTTATAACAAAATTTGTATGTACCAATAAAACCGTGTGTGTAAATTTTGTTCATATCTTGTCGCTCTCGCACATCTGAAGATTAACGTATGTGGCTCTTACATTAAGCAAATTTGGCCTCCCGTGACTTAGACTGTAAATCGCACCTTAAGTTTCATAATTGTCTACATTTATAAAGCTACTACTGCTAGGTTTAATGTTGATACTTCTTTATATGTATTATATTTTGTTTTCTTTTTTTCTTATTTCATTTTTCTTTCTTTTTTTTGTACACAGTAATTGCGTATAAATGAATCGCTCTATCCATCCTACTAAATTCCCATTCTTTTTCTATTTGTATGTACCCTAAAATAAGCAAGCAATCGCTCTACCTGTATTATTAATCAAACGCTTTTTAACATAAAACAATTCGTTGATATATTTGGGCGGGCAGAATTTCTGTCTTTACTTTGTTTGAATCACGATTCTCTGGTCAAGTGTTCACTTTTGCATCAGCTTGTCAAGCCACTGACAAATATGACTGCCTGTGCAAAACAATACTGTAAAAATTTCAGCAAATAATGGGTATTTCAGTGAGTGCAGTAGGCTAAAATTAATAATCCACAGTTTTCCCGTTCAGTGTGAACAAAAGCGGTTTTCGTTAAATAGAACAGGGGGAATGTAACTATATTTGTCTTGCTGCGTATCTTTTTTTTTTCTTCTTAATAAACTAACAAACTGATGTTTTACATGCATTGATTTGAGGTCTTTATTTTAGGAGGTTCGCTGCCCTTGGCATTTACACCTCACTTTACTTGTTTTATTATTTCTTGTTCTGGCGGGGGGGGGGGGGGAGGGAGGGAGGGAGATGATATGGATAAATTTTAATCTATTAATTTCAATTTTGCCCGGGCAGCGGCCTTTCGGCCTGCTCTTTACGATTTCCAACTGCCAAGGTATCTTTAACGTGCGCAACGTGCACACGGGCCCTCCGAATTTTTTCGTCCTTATCCGAGAAGACTAGGTACTCGATCCTACCCCCCAATAGGACCAGGGACTTGAAAATATGAGAAAAATCCAATTTCCAAGAACTACTCGATCCTACCCCCCAATAGGACCAGGGACTTGAAAATACGAGAAAAATCCACTTTCCAACATGCCTGCACTGCCCGGGTTTAGAACCCGGGACCCTTGGCATGAGAGGCGAGCACCTTGCCTCTAGACCACCTTGTCCCCTGTTTTACATGCATTGATATTTGGGAAGGCATTATATATCTCTCAAAAGCTGACCCAACAGATGACGGGGTTGTCTACTTTCTCAAGAATATACTTTTGAGGAGAGGATTATATGTTCAAAACCCGAATCAAATGACGCTAGGCGTATCTTTATCTGTTTTGCTTTCATATCAGTTTTAGAGAGACAATGTCTAGATCGGAAATGTCCAAACGGACAACAATGTAGCCTGTGCATCCTGGGTATTCTGAGTGTGCAGATACCAGGGAAAAAAAACTACGCGTCTTCGTCACCCATGAGTTGCCTGGAGAAACGTTTGTTTACTTTAAAAATCATCAGCACACCCCGCCCCAATCAAATTGTCTGATTAGAAAGTTCGAGTGAGTCAAAGGATTGTCACTCAGCGCATCAGCGACATCGCTGACAAGTGCAAAAAATGCCTGCTACACTAGAAAGACGGAATCCTGTGTAACATTTTGGGCAGAGTCCAGATTTGTTATTATTACGTTCTTCCTTCGCCGATTTCCAGTTGCACGGCGCATGTCGTTATTACACATCACTATTTCCCCGTGGAATTCTTTTGCAACAAATGGCAATATTGTCTGATACCACTAAGTAATCATCTTAAAACCGATCCAACCTCAGACACCTCTAGGACAATTATCTTTTGTAAAACGTAAGGTGTATGATAATATGAAGATTTTTATAGTCAATATTTACGCCATGTGGCCAAATAATCACAATAATATGCTTTTCTTTTTTGGTCCAATTTGAGGTCATTTTCCCAGGGCATTACTGCGGCCATTTCGCCAACAGAAAGATTATTATGGCCAGCGAGCCAACTTTAATCCTTACCACAATCCTTCCATTTTCCTACAAATTAATTTTCTGTGTAAACAAAACTTAATTTGGACACATGGTGCAAATCGCACTGGGAGAAAAAAAAATTCAAATTTCACATTTTGATTAATCTTTGCAACCAGGAAATGACATCGCATAATTAGCTATCTGATAGATCTGGACAGCCATTGGATTATTGATTTGTTCAGAAACCACTTGTTCATATATCGTCACTGTAAGTAAAGCTAAAGAAATACAGAGGACTGCAAGTTTGAACTGTAAAATTACGCACCGTCATCAGAGATTTATCCGTTCACCACGAATCCTGCAAAGAGACACAGTTCCAGAAGTTAACTGTGCATTTTGCCGTATTCCCAACTGTAGAAGTAGCCTGTGTCCGACACATGGAGGTGAATGAAGAAAATGAAGGTCTGAACAAGCTGCTAAACCCACGTGACTGAAGAAACAGTGGCAAAACACAAGGCTTAGCCGCGTCAGAGTATTCACGCATGCACGTGTTTTCACTACAAAGACAAGAATTCTCTGCTGTCATGGGAATGGGGGAGAAGTAAAAGAAGAAGAAAGAATAGGCAGAGAAAGTAGGAAATCCTCAGGTAAGTAGGGAAAGGAATCAGGTACTCACTTTAGGGAAACGAAACGCTGTGTACACTATGCCAGCGCTGGACCGCGGGCGGCAAAAGTCTACCTGTCTTAACGAACTGTTTCCCGAGTTTATTTATAAAGGCATGGTAAACCTCCCACGGACAATGCATGAAAATATTCCGAAGGCTGAAAAACAGCAAATTAATTTGTTTCGTAATCCTGGGATTTCCATAGCCAAATTTCTCCCTGCTTCTCTTTTTTCTTTATTTGTTTGTTTGTTTTCTTAGCAACATAATGGAGATAAACGGTGCGTTGTAGATGCATAAAGCTGATAATGCCTCGTGTTCTTAAAGTTTCAAGTTCATTCACGTGATTGCCTCAGAGATGAAGAGAGCCAAACTGCATGAGTACATCTCTTTCATCCTCAAGTGAGCTAAAATTCTTGGATTTAGGGTGTACAGCAAAGAATGAGAGTACAAACTTCAGACTACATCTTCCTAAGCCCTTACGGTTGGGAAGGATGGAGTTTCAATCATCAGAAGTGGGACTCAAAGAATTACACAACTGGAGAAAGGGGAGACATGGTTTAAGGGCAGATTGCTGGTGAATGACGAGAATTCTTGTCCAGCCATTTGAAACACCGACCAACCGCTTTGATTCCATGGCCACAAAGGAGATTTCAGATACTAAGCTGGCTGAGTGCGAGAGCGGAATTCTCTGAGGCGGAAACTCATTAAGATGTTCAATGTTGATAACAAAAGTCTTTAAAATAGAAGATTAATACACACAATTACCCCCATCCTGTTAAGTTTTGCTAAGGTAAAAGTGAAAACCTTGAAAAAAAAAAAAAAACATTCTGAACAACTTAATTTTCAGGCGACGGTGAAAAGTCATAAAACCTTACATCTTCACAGAGAATCAGATAGTCGGGACCGAGTTCGGCTTGAAAATAAAACAGGATGAAGTTTTATTTTTTCTTCTTGCCAGAGCTGTTTCTCTAGCACGCACAACCTACGAGTATTGACTATGAGAGAACAAGATCCTGAAAACAGCAACTAATCGGTATCTTCCGTCATAGAGACAGACAGAATTCAATGTGTTGATAGACGATGGATGACAAGGGAAAGACGAAAGTAATGTGTAAGTATAGATTTGTCTGTCCATCTCCTATTTCGCATTTCCATAGACTTATAATGAGTAATTCAACAGTATGTATTTGAATGAATTCAACCACAGATCCGAGCACAGTGTTTGACCAGCAGCGCTTGTGTGATTCCTGTGCGCACAAAGCATGTTAAAAAAAAATTTTTTAATAGAAACTGAAGAGATGTGTACAAAAGTGGAAAGCATAGTCCCATCTGCATTACATATCCTGTTGGTCAATGAGAGAGACGACATTAAAGAGAAAAAGTGCTCTGTTTCTTGCCAGACGCGGTACCATTTTCTCATTTAGGTTGAAGATATCACTCACAAGTAAACGCTCATAATTATGAATGAATATAAATATGTTTGATCTCTGTTCTTGATAGTTTGGAAATATAAATGCGAGGAGGAAGGCGGTTTTGAGACCTACTGATATATAAGAAGGAAACTCCGAGAGGAATTATTGCCTTTCATGAAATATTACAAAATACTGCCTCACAGGTTCCCATCTCCACTTCTATCAGACAAGATTCAAACTTTTGCAATGCTTACAGGCGCAGGCTCTAATCTTTGACCTTTTCTTTATCCCAGGTGTTATGCCATGACTGAGGATGCTTCATTCAGAAAGGCTAAACAATGTCTTCAGTGTGTCAGAAGACAAAATCACCAATAGACACACAATCATTATCTCCGTCAGTACTGTAGAACTAAAAGTGAATGTCAATTCACTCCTCAGCCTGGACTCCACGTTTCTAAAACAACTTGAGATTTGATCTCTTGAAAGATTTAAAGAGCTGGAAAAAAAAAGTCAGTTTCAGTCACGTTTGTAGAGAAAGGTGCTGCGCGTGGATTTTTCTTTCTTTCTGTTGTGGTCGCCGTTATCACTCCTAGTGTTGCTGATGACCACTAATACCGATGATTAATAGCTCAAGAGGATGGCGACGACAACCGAATTCTTCAGTGACCAAGGGAAGTAAAGAAAATTAATGAGATCACCCTTTTTTTTCTTGACATGCCGTGTGAACCCAGGTTCATGTACATTTTCTGATCACAGTCACATCTATAGATGATGACGTGTAAACGAAATTAAAACGTTGCTTATAGTATTATTCTTTATAAACCACTATACCTTTCATATGTATTCAATCTCAGCTGCATAAAATATTGGCAGTTTAACATGTAGGAATGAATTAATTCAAGATACCCATTTTTGGCGAATTAGCTGGAGAGAAAGGAACAAAAACAGACATCAAAGCGAGGCGAGGTGAAAACTTTCGAACTGGCTTTGAATGAATATTGTGGAATATTCGAGCACCCGACTACCCGTGAATTTGCACGACATTCACCAATAATCTGAAATATTTTAGTGAGAAAGACTGCACTGTCATAATTTTGTTCAAGACCTGAAGAAAAAAAAGCTCGTTCAAAATGAAATTCGACTCATCGCAGTTCTCCAGTAATATCGGTATCAATAACACAGATTAATATGGAATTAGCCTATCATGGTGACAAATCAACTACAAAGACATTTCTTATTTAACAGGAAGACATTCCATCTGTTACGGCCGTCGATAAAATAAAATACATGTATTACTTTTTAAAGGGACAGTAAAACATTTTAATAACGTATACAAAGGGCATGCTTTGAAGGTGCTATGATTTGAAAATCTGAGAAAGTGACGAAGAAACCTATATTTATCAGCATAAGACAGATACTCATATATTATGGCTGTCATCGTGTCGACGTGCGCCTTTTCCAAACTCAAACTTATGTTAAAAGAAAAGTGACACAAATTTTCAGTGGAAGGTATTTCTTTATTACAATCTATGTCATCATTACCATCATGAAGCGGCGTGTCAAAGAAGCCCGTCACCATCATCGTCATCATATTATATCATTAATCCACTGGAAATTTTGATTTTCATTTTCGTTTCTCTTGTCTAGACTATATCAGTTTAGGTAAGCTCGTTGTGAATGTAAAAGATTTTTAACCCTCAGTGCCCAGTCATGACTTTTCGTTTTCCAAAAATCCTGAAACTGGCAAAACTGATCCAAAGTTGCAAATGAATGCAAAAAATATAATAATGATCTTGGGAAATCACTTGTAAAAAAAATAAAACAATTAGAAAGGGTTCCCAATTTTTTTCATATTATGCAGTGTGACGCATTTCAAAAAGAGAAAACCGGGTGATGCAAAATCCTCCACAAAATAATATTCTCCTGTTTCTTGACTCGAGCCATGCACACGCTGCTCCGACTTTTCACACAGATTTTAATTAAAGTCACCACTCACTGCCCACATGACCGATAGCTCTTCCACTGATTTCCTCCTGCAAATTAAAGAGCAATTGTTCAATGTCTCAAAGGCTATATTTCTTTTTCCTGTTTTCTTTTTGTTTTCACCGCATGAATTGGATAATTTCGATGACGACGTGAATCGTTCGCGTAACCACGGCGGGCGCAAGAATCGATGGCGCCCACTCTCACAGCACGAAGGAGGCAATGAACCATAATCTGATTTTTTGGATGTGGTATTCAATTTGGGTGGCCTAACATGAGCCCAAATCAATATCGAGTATGAGAAACAAAGTGGCTCAATAGATCGTTGTTGGGTTTTTGTTTATTCACCAACAACGCTCACAATCCTCTCCCGCTCTTGAAAAATGACAATCTTGTCTTCATAATACGGTTTTCTTTTTATTCACTTGTCATAATAATCTGTTTTTGTTGTTGTTGACATTATTTGAGGTTACGTGTTGCGCCTGTTGTTCATATTTATTTATTCTGTTAAAAATGATGGTGTTGATGTTATATATTAGTATTATATAATTATTTATATTAGTAGGTTATTTTAGGTTATACTAGTATTATGGCATGCAAGCTGCAGTCAAAAGCAACGGCAGTGTTTCAGAGCCCTTTGCTGTCACAAATGGGGTAAAACAGGGTTGTGTCTTAGCCCCAACTCTGTTCAGCATCATGTTCTCTGCAATGCTACAAGAAGCCTTTAGCTCTCCTCCTCAAGGGGTAAGCATCAAGTACCGAACTGATGGCAGTCTATTCAACCTCAGGAGACTTCAGGCAAAAACCAAAACCAAAAGTACTCAAGTCTGTGACCTACTATTTGCTGATGACTGTGCACTTCTGGCACACGATGAGGATAGCATGCAAAACTGTGTTGATAAGTTCTCTAGTGCCTGTGACAACTTTGGCCTCACAATAAGCACAAAGAAGACGGAAGTGCTCCATCAGCCTACCCCAGACGACAAGTATCCTGTGATCCCAAATATCAAAGTCCATGACAGTCTTCTGAAGGTGTCGGAGAACTTCACCTATCTTGGCAGTACACTGTCTTCCGCGGCTCGTGTTGATACTGAAATTCTCTCAAGAATCAGCAAAGCCAGCTCTGCATTTGGCAGGCTTCGAAAGAGAGTATGGGATGTTGCCGGCATTCGCACAGACACTAAGCTGAAAGTGTACAATGCTGTGGTCCTTCCCACCCTACTCTATGGGGCTGAAACCTGGACAGTGTACCAATCGCATGCCAGAAAGCTAAATCACTTTCATCTGGCCTGCCTTAGAAAGATCCTAAGGATCAAATGGCAGGATAAAATTCCAGACACTGAGGTCCTCAATCGTGCCAAGGAATTGAGCATCTTCTGCCACCTGAAAAAAATTCAGCTACGTTGGGCAGGACATGTTGTCAGAATGCCCGACTCCAGACTCCCTAAGCAAATCTTCTTCTCTGAGCTCTCCAATGGAACGAGGAATGTTGGGGCCCCAAAGAGACGTTACAAAGACACTCTCAAGCAATCACTGAAGGCCTTTGCCATTGATGTGAGTGAGTGGGAAAAGCTCTCGCTTGATCGTGCAAATTGGAGGGCGGCCCTTACCAGAGGCAGCAAAGCATGGGAAGCTGACAGAGTCCAGCAGGCTATCAAAAAAAGAGAATGGCGCAAGAAAAGGCCCAGTGGTACTGAACCAACGGAGCACTCTTGTCATTTATGCGGAAGGGTCTGCAGGGCAAAAATAGGACTTATCAGTCACATGAGAAGCCATAAGTCATGAAAGAACAGTCTTTCCATTCTGTCCTCTGTGTCCTTTAGTTCTCTTTATTGTCCATATGTTGAAATTCTCAACAATTTCTGTTCTTTATTCCTCTGGTGTTGTTAAGGTCATCATCATACCTGATGGACGAACTATTATTATTATTATTATTACTAGTATTATGTCATCTGATGCTGGCGGTATGATGATGATAATAATAATGATGTCGATGTTGATGATAGTTATGATGATGATCATGGTGACGGTAGGATAATGATGACGAGGAGGAGGAGTGGGAGGAGGAGGAGGAGGAGGAGGAGGAGGAGGAGGAGGAGGATTCAAAATCATATTATGCAGATGTTGAATTTTCCTTTAACAGCAACATTTGTTAGATCTTGCGACATCTTCAGCGTTTGAGAATTAATATGCAGCCATATTGGGTAAGGACATGTTTTAAAAATGTGTGGGTTACCTTTTAAAGGGAAGAAATACAACAACAACAAAAACAAAACCTGTGTTAACAGCAGTCTCGAAAGTGAAGGGATTTTGCTGAAATTTGGTATGGAGAAGACTGAGTAAAATATTGCCTGTTGCCGTCCGAAAACGCTGTATAAAAAATACAATTACGCGAAACCGAAGAGTGGAGTGCGGTGGCAGTGTCCGTGTTGGCACGACACGGGACGGGGGTACACAAGTATTAAAATGTACCATTTAGGTAGTTCAGTGGGTAAGACGTCAGATCTGGACTAAAGAACTAACCAAGCGCGTTGGGGAGAGACGGTATTTCGCTCAAAAGTTGCTAAACGTCATAATTTGCTA
The DNA here is from genome assembly GCA_963931925.1 of Onchidella celtica. NCBI lineage: Eukaryota > Metazoa > Mollusca > Gastropoda > Systellommatophora > Onchidiidae > Onchidella > Onchidella celtica. The sequence goes on from OZ007567.1 coordinate 67,437,845, forward strand.
CTTTTATGGTTACGGTCTTTGGTTCAATTATGGAAGGGTGGCCCCGACAGTTCCATCGTTGTAGGTCTTACACCGCAGCCATCATTATCTCTGTTTATGTGCCTGAAGAATGTCCCACGAACCGAAAGTTTGCGTTGTTGACTGTCTGTCAAGGTCTTCCTTTAACTTATCTATCCAGTTCTCTCGTGCGCCGCCACTCCCGTGGGGTTCTGGGAAAATTCCCTTCCCCCTTACCTTTGTAATCAATGATAATTTATGACCTTCGTACGCCAACATGCGACTACATCTATGTTTGTTGTTGTTTACAATCAGGCACAGGGGGAATAAGATAATTTAAGGTTAAATTTATGGTCTAGATCAGAGTACGAAAAATGAAAGCCTTTTAAGTAAGAAAAAAATTAAATATAAGATTATATTAAGACACGGTGCAGTAGAAAAATAACGTGGGGACTCATTTTGCTGGTGATTCTTTCAGCTCTTAACCCTTGCGGCGGTGACTGGGTCATATTATAACCCTACCCAATTCTAAACAGCTGCCATTTTACATATATGCAATCGGAGTTCTGGAATTTTTTTTACTTTTCCTAGAATTCATTTATGCTAATGTATGCCAAGTATCAAATAAAGAGATACCCTCAGACACAGACTTTCAACAAATTGCATAGGGTTTTGTCTATATTCATACCACCTTACTATGTAACCTTTTTACTTGCTCCCCATTTCCTGTACGAGCACATGGCCATTAGGATAGTGAATGCCCATGATAAGTCCTTGTTGTTCGAAAAAGTAAGTGCCATTTTGCATGAACTGTTACGTTCTGAACAAGTCAATTTTATATAATTCAAGAACTCACTTTGCTGACAAACGCACATAACGCTACCCAGAAACCCTTTCTCAACCATGCAGGCGTACGCATGTCATATGCTAGGGGCACCCACCCCCCACCCCCAAAGACCCTTCTAGCGTCCACATACTTTATGGATACATAGGAAAAACCGGTGTTCTAAGTTCTGTTTGGGAAGTCGTCACCGCAAGATACAAGTGCTCCATCTCTACTTTTGAGAATTTTTACTTCAAAGTTTGAGTTCTTCTGAACGAGACCAGTGGCGTAGCGTGGGTTGTCAGCACCTGGTGCAAGGCAAGTGTTGCGCCCCCTGACCCCGAGGGCTGCTACAGCAAAGTTTATTTGCCCCCGTCTGGGGGGGGGGGGGCTTTATTTTAAGTTATCATTTCTAATCTATTTTCTTTTTCTTTCGAAAATTTGCCCCCCCAGGAATTTTGCGCCCCGGGCCAAACCCTCGTGTGACACCCCTTATGCGTCCCCACTGAACAAGACATAATGAACATAATTTTTTAAAATCTAGAATATATTACGTGTAGTTACTTAAGTTCAACATAAGGACTTAATAAAAAAATATATAAAAAAAGGAGACGCCCCATTTGAACACTGACGTCTTGAACTAAAGTTTCTGAAAAGAGGACAGAGATCACTTTGTAAACTGGTGTGATCCAATACTGGCTGTACTTTATGGCTTACGGAATAGATAGACAGACAGATAGATAGATACTCAAATGGATGGGTGGGCAGGCAAACAGGCACGCAGGCAGGCAGGTAGACAGACAAACAGACAGACAGATGGACAGACAGATAGATAGATAGGTATCGAAGAGCGAGAGAGAGAAAGAGAGAGTTGGGGTTTGCTGTCGGCTGTCAGTCTGAAATAGAGAGCCCCCCCCCCCCCCCGCGCCAGAAACACACTCGATGCTGGACAAAGACCCTGGGTGTAATTATCGGGTCGGGGGGAGTTTCGATCGTGGAGGATAATAATAACGCAATGGATAACAATAATAATATTAAGATGATATGTCTACAATAGGAGGACCCTGGGGATGGGGGGGGGGGGGAGGGGTCGTGTGGAATGTTCCCGAAGACTCAACAGACAAGCAGATAAACATTTATTTTGTAATATCGCAAAACACAAATAGTAAACACTATGGGAGAAGTTCCTTGAGTCACATAATGAAGATATTTCAAGGACGCGACTTTAGAACCGGCTGTGAGTAGGTGGTCACACGGAGGCTCTGCCCCCCCCCCCTCCTCTGGGTACGAATTAGTCCTTCAGATGGATGTTTTTATAGTAAATATAGCTCATATATAGCTCATCGATTAGCACTTAGAACATGAAATATGTGCCCGACTAAAGTTGTGTAATTCAAATGGTACTCCTTCCACAAGTTTAAAATACAAAAATATTTAATGTTATTGTGAATATGAAGTGATAATTGTTCGTAAAGTCTGGAACAATGTGTAACAGTGAGCTTTACTTAATAGCGGTAAAAAATTATATTATGTTACGCTTACGGAACTCCTCCCATAGTTTCCTCACGAAATGAGAAAAACAATTCCAAACGCTGGATCCAAATCATTATCTTCATAATTTTGTCATGATCTGAGGAAAGCATTTCCAAACATTAGAACTTAATCAAAGAGATAAAATGAGCCTCATTATTGATCTTCACATTCAGAAATCAGAACTCGTTGTAAAAACGAATGCGTGTGGAATTTTTTGAAAAGTGAAAATCGCTCACAACAAACACGCTATCAACACACCGACAAGGCCCCGTTATTTCAAGGAACAAAATGAATTTTGTTTTTTTTTTTAAAGTATGTGTATATTTCGTTATGAAAAGAAAAGTTAAAGCTTAAGTGTTTTTTTTAAATGGGATTATTTTATGTAATGTTGGTTTGTGGCCATCCACGAAGCAGAGACTTCACCACCAGGCTACAAATGACTTTGGTGTTGTTGTTGTTGTTGTTTTTAATATTAACCCTTCCTCTTTCATCCCCGCCTCCACTTACGTTTTTCACAAGCTTGTATATAAAGGTTTTGGTTTTATTGCTGTTGTTGTTGATGGTGGTAATGATGATGGTGTTTATTATTATTATGCTATTATTTAGTGAGATTAGAGTACACAATAATGTTAGTATTGTTGTTGTTGTTGTTTTATGGGGCGGGGGGGGGGGGCATTTAAAGGTTTGAAATTATCACATTCATTACAGTTTGATAATTTCATTCTTTCGCGTCTTGCATGGGAATCAATAGTACATAAACCTTATGTGAGAGTTCCCTCTGTGTATGTAACACACAAGATGCTAATAATGGACAATAATGAAAATTTTCGACCAGACCTGAAAGTATGCTATAACTGAATTGGTATTATTCTATGATGAAGTGCTTTTATAATTAAAAGAATACCAGAGAAAACAAACTGCAGGTGAGCCTGTGGTGTACAATGCCGTTCATTTAGCATCGTTTTAGATGTCCCGCTCATTGCAGTATAGATAATATTGTTTTACGGCCGTGGAGCACTGAGTCAAGTCTGTGTTGCGTCGGTTTTTTTCTCAGACTCTCTTTGATTCAACTAACGAAACAGACTTGAACGTATACATTGTGTCACTATCTCACTTGTGCTCGAAGTCCCTGTAAACTCCAAAACCAGACTTGATCCAATGCCCACGGGAACAAGTTATTTTGACAAGTGCTTCAATTACACGAGGGGCAAATAATAAAAACAAAGAAAGGTAAAAAAAAAATATATTGCATTTACACATCGAAAATCTCACCACTTCATGACACGGCGTGTACACAATATTTGAAATCTCGTTTAATCAAACACACACTATGAAAACAGTTCATCTCATTACCTTTGATAATTTTGAAACCTATTTGTCAGTTGCAAAAAAAACGAAAACAAAACAAATAAACAGACAAAGGAAGTTATTGCTAATATCTTTGTATGGTTGACATTATTAACATGGAGGAAATGAAGGCAAAGAGCTGAAAACTTCTATTTCTTGTCAAAATGATCATTCGAGTGGTTCAAATAATATTTTCAATCCATAGAAATATAAAGCTTACTAAACTAAATGATGGAAAATTGTTCTGAAGCACGGACTGATTAAATATTCAACATTATTCTCGTTGTAATTGATTCGCCCAGAACCAACAAGCTCTGTCGACCTGCGACCATGCTGTATATAAGGTAGGCTGGTTTTTTCTCTAAGTACATAACAGCCATTTGGGGAAACCCGGGTGGTCACTGGCTTCTCTTTCCATGCAACGTTAAGGTCCGGCGTGACCAAGGTGCTTGCACGGTCAGTTTTTGCCCAAACTGACCTTTAATGCTTTGGGTCTGGCAAGATTTCCTCCCACAGCACGTTGCTAAGGGAATTGAGAGTTGGGGTGGAGTTAGGTCGGGAGTAGGCCGGACAAAACATACGGGTTAGAACCTACTTCCTTAGATCCTGGGGGGGCACCGTATAAGAGACATACGTGCTCAGGGTTGTCCTTGTCATGGGAAAAGTGCTCCCGCAACTACATTTTCAAACGGCACACTCGGTGTGCTAGGAGGGTAGTGTATGCTGGAGTCCCCGTGCCACTTTTTTTGTTCTATTTTTGTTTGTTGTTGTTGTTGTTGTTGTCTTCCTGATAACTCAAAACATTTGATTTAAGCTCTTCTTTTTTCTTCTGATTGTCAACAACACGGGTTCACCTCGTTCTCTGTTTTTCTTTTCCTCATTTTTTTTCTGATTGTCAACAATAGCAGTTCACACGAGTTCACCTTTCTCTTCCTCACTTCTTTTAATCATATATGTATACATGTATCAGTAGTTGTTGCAGGAGTTGTTTTTTTTCAGTTTCCCACCCACATTTCTCCTTTCCTTTGTGGTCTTCTTACTGACTTTTTATATTTCAATTCATTATCTCTCGTGCTCTTCTTAAAAATATGGCTTAAAATCTATCTACAACCATCCACATCTATCCGATACTATCAACCCAACCTACCCATCAATCCACCCATCACATATTTTCACCCAGGTATCTACTGTATCCATTCGTCCTATCCGCCCACACTATCAATCTATCCATCCATCCCTCGACCCCCCCCCCCCCAATTCATCCATCAACCACTGTCACTCTCAAATCGCAAAATTTCCAGGACAGTGCTAATTTCAGAACCCTAAACTCTCACCTTTAGAGCTGGGGACTCATTATCTTTATCTTTGTCTTTGTCATTATCATCACATCATATATTCATTAAGATCATCATATTATCATTATCTTTTCTTAACATTGCCATCATTATTGTCGTTGTGACCATTACCATCCCAGCCATGCTGACATTCTGGAGCATCTGAAGTATCTCTGCGATGCCACAGCTCTGGCGTTGAGGCATGCTGATCGTGGTGCATCTGAAGTATTTCTGTGATACTACTGTTCTGGCGTTGAGGCATGCTATTGGTAGTGTGCTGGGGCATCTGAAGTATTTCTGTGATACTGTTGTTCTGGCGTTGGGGCATGCTGATGTCCCTGGACATCTGCCGAGACATTTGTATGATCCCAGTGTCCTGGTGTTGAGACAGACTTGTAGCCTGGGACATTTGAATTATTTCTATAATACCATTGTCCTTCTGCCGAGGCATGTTTGTGTTCTGAGATATCTGAAGTACATGTATTTCTATGACTTCATTGTGCTGACATAAAGGCAGGTTGGAGTCCTGAGACATCCGCTGCTTTTCTACGATGCCAGCGTCCTAGCACACATACTGAGATATTTCTAAGATGAAGTGTCCTGGGGTTGAGTTATGATGGTGTCCTAGAACATCGGAAGTGTTTTTGTGATGCCACCATTCTCTCTTCATAAGGGTCGGGAAGACCCGATCACTATTCTCTCTTCATAAGGATCGGGTCATAAGACCCAATCACCATTCTCTCTTCATGAGGGTCGGGCCATATAAGACCCGATCACCAAGTTATGTAAGTTTTTTTCATCGCCAACGCATGGTTTAAATCTATCTACTTTAAAGCTAAGGTTACCATAGTTACTCCGCCTTGAGAAAGTATGAGCATACATATATGTATACATGTATCAGTAGTTGTTGCACCCCCCCCCCACCCCCTCCTCCCCCGGCTCCCCCACTCCCATCTTTTCAACATTCCCCACGAGATTTCACCACTTCGGTACTTGATCAATGGAGCTGTGTACCCGACTTTAACTCGCTAACGTCTGAGTGCCCGCTTCGGTTGGCGGGGGTCACTCAAAGGTGGACAAACTTGACCTCAAGGGAAGTAACCGAGACGCAGTAACTGAGCCGTAGGCCAAACGTTGAAGGCCTCCAGGGGAGGTGACTGTTGATTTCCTGAGGGAAATAAGCTAACCGTCGTTATTGGGGGTGATGGTGTAGCATCAGGGATTAGTCTCCCTTGTCTCTGATACGCACACAGCCCCTCGAACGTCCAGTCCCTGGTCGTGGGATCTGAGTTGATGGAGGTAAATTGACTGACTATCTTGAAGTAACGGCCCCATTTCCTGAACAAAGACAGACTCTTCCCAACATTAGGCTGTCCTTTAATTTCTATTAACTTTTGCCAAGATGACTGACGTAACTTTGTCTGCACAGTACTGCAGTACTTTGATCGAATATGTCGTGCTTTTTTTTTCCCTTTGTTTTTTGGCCAAAGATAAAAATAAATTAAAAATATACACACCGTATATATAAGTCGGTTATGTTATTTGTCTCCCAAGAACTGGCAGGACTTTCGACTTTCCCTAATCCAGTGGATCACAAAATCATTAAATGTCCCTATAGTAGGCCAACAACACAATCTGGATTTCACTGAAATCTACATTACGTGACATAATCTGAACTTTATGATTGCTAAAATACCAACCCTCAGACAACCACTTTTAATGCCTAAGGGTGGGGATCCATGTGTGTCTAAATCTTTTAGTTTCCACTGCATATTTCAGATTGATCTAAACCCCTGAGCAGTCACGCCATCAACCAAGGGTCATGGAGCGGTATATCCAATATGAGTGCCCGTGACTCCATCCCTCCCCCCCCCCCCATTGTATAGAAATGATTCGGACACTGTTTGCGGCATAATATTGTGTTCACATAGACTGCTCAGGGATCTGTCATGGTTTTGGAAAGGGGGGGGGGGGGAGGATAAACAAGGACTAGACATCAGATCTGGAATATGAGTCCCAAATTGTATGACATTATGTGAAACAGGTCAAAATTCATTCTCTGTGATCTCTAAACAGTCTCTAGGAAATTCCACATTATCGTACTGGCATTGCTGATATGAAATTTTTTTCATACCAAACAAAGCCAGGTACTAAAATGTAGCATGAGACTAAGTACTATTATATATATATATATATATATATATATATATATATTATGCTGTTCTTCTATGAAAAAACATGGGGAAATTACTACCTTTTCCAAACCTACAACAGTCGCGTGATCTCCAAAGCGGCGTTTTCACTGACGTCAGGGGATATAACTCAGTCACATCCCATTATATTTAACCCCTTTCATTATCCCGAGGGCGTCGCCTAGCAACGATAAATAATACTCGTTAGTGAATCAGCGATCGCTTTCCATCCCCATACTAGTGATAGTTCGTACAAATGTTTTAACCCCCTTGGTGCTGGCCTAATAATAAAAATGATCAGTCAGTTCAAAGGCTGCCTAGTTTCAACTCGGTGAACAGTGCTGAACCAGAAATCGGCGCGTTTTGTTTCTTGTTTTTTAAATTAGAGTCACTGGTACAGGTTTGGACGTCCGATCACATACACATATAAAAAAGATTAAATCCTATATTTAATGTTGTCGGCAGTCAAAAGGTTAACAGAGACCGCCATAAGCTTTCTTAGAGCTCATTCACTGCAGGAGCGTGTAGCAAATCTTCAGCAAGCCTTATAATTTGCCTGTCGTGGTTCCCGGATATTTATCGCGTGGAGAACGGGAAATTTTCTCCACGTGTAATGGGACGGCAGCGGTTTCCATACGCCATAATCAGATGGGATTGGCGTCGATATCATTTTATAAATTGACCCTCGAGATGCCGGGCACAATATAGCTTTTCTTGTAAAATTACAAGCTATTATATTGGCAAATGGTGCAGAAAAGCAAAGTGAAAAACTTCACAATGATGAATTTGAAAACAGCTCAAAAAGACTAATATTGGTGATGAAACTACTAAACCATAATATCTTTTGGTCATAAAAAAAAAAGTCCAACAATAGCCCAGATACGAGCGAAACACATGGTCATAGTCAATGATCATCATCTCTCCTTTTCGACAACCAAGCGTTCTCTCTGTTCACACTAGCACTCGTCAACCAGTCTTCAGCGCAGTCACAGACGGACATTCAAAGAAAGATAGACTGTTGTGTCAATCTGAATTTCAAAATTACAAATCCACAATTTTTGTTCTTACTGAAGGCATGGGAGGATTTTAGGCGCAAGACTTTGGCAGGCGAGTAAAAATGCGTCCTGTCCTGTTGACTGATGTCTCTTCTGCATGATTGGATAGATAACGCCCTATTGTTCTTGTCCTACGTGAGTTGTCAATAGACTACTGTCCTTCTCTGTGTTCTGTCTGGTTTTTGTCTCATCTCTGGACTGTTGTCTTATAACTTATAGGCTCAGATAATGGGTTATGTCTGGTTTCGTGTGTGTCCATAATGTACATGAGAGTGAATATTGTGACACTAATGCACCACCTCTTGGCGGTCAGGGTCGTCGAGTGCACGTGCACAAAGATGAGCACTGCCTGCGTTGATTATTGCTGAGTCGGTGCTTCATTTGATGAGCCAATAGTTTTTGGTTCTTTTGTTTTTTTCTGTCTCTCCCCACAATTCACCTAAGTCTGTATCTGTGTAAAATCCACCACCCCCACCCCAATGCCCGTGTTACCTTGTCCGCATCGGCACCACAGAACTCACACTCAAGTGGCTGATGTGACGTCATCCACTTGAGCAAACTTACCACTCTGAAGTTGGCCAAGCAACAACTTCAAGTGCTAAAACGCACAGCAATGCCACATGCAATAGTAATACATGTAATAGTATACCACTTTGAAGTTGGGCTAAGTCTGGACGTTTCTGTGAAAACGCCAAATCAGATGGGACTACTTGATGTCGTGCCCACTGAACGTCCGGGAGGCAGAGAGGGGCATAACACAAAGTAATTTACCCCGGTGTGACATCATATGCTCACCTTAATAAGTGCAGAACTGCTGCATCATCCATGATAATATGTTTTATGCGGGTAGTTCACCAATGGTGGAGGTCTATCTAAATTTATACCCTGTGGTATTAGCAGTAGGGCGAGGAGATTTGGTTGAAATGTTGCCAAAAAACGTCGTATTTTGCGAAGTCCAGCGGCAGCAACAGTGAATATTATTTTGTTCTTTGATTTTATTTTCCTTTACAATTTATTTAACAAGTTAATTGTACAGGCTTCTTCTTATTTGTTACTGGCTTGGCTTTAGCAAAATACAACTTTTTCTTTTCTTTGTTTTCTTTAGTTTCAACTTTGTACCAAGCCATAGCTTACCTTTTTTTTCAATTTGTACTGCTGCGAATCGGGAAGAAAGTCATCAGCATGTCTGACCAGAATATTACAATGTACTGCAAACATGGAACTCGAACAAGTAATTACTGTCGCAGAAATCCTGCAGACTATAACAATAATGCAAACACATAGATATAATACTTATATTACTTCAATGGGTCAAACAAGTAACGACTAGGTAATACATGTATTAGTACCTAAATGGTCACCACCAACAGAAATGCCCCCCACCCTTCCCCACAAATCACCCGGACCACTAAGGAAAGGGCATAAAAAAATTAAATGCTTAAAAACAATACTAACGAAATGAAAAAGAAAGATGCATTCAAATCACCCAAGAAGCCCTGTCTCTATTTACCGCCCCAGCAGACAATGTGTAATTGTTTAACAAATAATAATATAATACACACAGTTCAGTGAGTGTTTAAAAGTTTCCGCCTGTCTATAACAACTTCCAATATGTAAACAAGCAGAGAGCTTGTTGAAAGCGAGACGAACATTTATTTTGAAATGTATCATCTCCGTGCTGTGAAAACAAACTTCACAAAAATGTCTCTTCCAGAACGTAAATATGTCAAGGATCTTTCCCCACTTCGTTACGGTGTCTTTAAGATCTTCTACCTGGTGCTCGCCCTTTCCTGCTGGGATTTCTGTCATCAAAATGTGTGGATCGATCATTGTCATGATCACACACAAAAAAAAAGCAAACAAAAAACGGAGCGGTGGGAGTTTTCAAAACATAAACGTCGTTCAGGAGATGAAAACGATGAATGAGTTTTCGAGACGCTTTTCGAGACGCTCTAGATAAATATATCTTTAAGATCTTCTCTCTCTCTCTCTCTCTCTCTCTCTCTCTCTCTCTCTCTCTCTCTCTCTCTCTCTCTCTTCTCTCTGTCTCTCACTCTCTCTCTCTCTCTCTCTGTCACTCTCTCTCTTTCTCTCTGTCTCTCTCTCTCTCTCTCTCTCTCTGTCTCTCTCTCTCTCTCTCTCACACTCTCTCTCTCTCTCTCTCTCAGGAAACCGGCCGTTTCGTGTGCGGCAATCTAGTATTTTTAAGCAGTGGTAAAGAGAAACAAAGAGATTGTGAAGAAAGGAGGCAGGGGGAAAAGGTGTTGAATTTAAAAGGGAAAAAATATGTAATGCCGATCACAACCTTGACTTGGGATAGAAACAGAGAGAGTGTGTCTTTGTGTATGAGAGAAAGAGAGAGACAGACTGAGACGAGAGGGAGAGGGAGGGGGAGAGACGGACAGACAGCTTTGCAGTGTGGATGAAAACTTGCATTATCGCCTTTCAAAAGCAGTAATTTTTAACTATTTTGTCGGTTGTTGTGGTTTCCCAGAAACGGCAAGGCCACACATCATTTCATTCACAATTTTGCACCGTCGCTTTTGCCGATAAATTAAATGACATTAAAAAAAGAACAAAAAACTCCCATTTTGTCGGCTACAAGTATTTTTTTTTTCCGCAAAGCTCGGCTTCGCTCTTAAAACACTACTTGTCTCTTGTGACCATTTTCAGAAGGTAAAAACTGTAATGCACTGGGATCTGAGATGTTTTGTTTCTCTTCTCTTTTTTACACATCCCATTCTTATTTTTAAATCCGCTTTACTTGTATAAAAATAGTTACAAATCGAAATCGCCTATAAATTCACCACTGGCGCTGAATAGGAATTTTTAAGAGGCAGCTGTTTCACTCTTTTACAATCTTCACTCTGTCGAATTTAAAACAGGTAAATCGCTCACTGAATGACTACTGTAAGTTGCTTTTCTATATTATGTCAATCAAGTCTTTTAAACTGTGGACATTAAGGCCCTTTCAACTTCTGCTTATTGATGGACTGCCTGGAAAGTGGTCTTTATTTCAATGTTTTCTTCTTAAACATTCTTGCATCCGTCTTTCTTTGTAATATTCTTTCTCTAAACTGCTACCCATCTGTCGACTTTTTCTTCTTCTCTCTCTCTCCCTTCCATTATCTCCCAATCCGTCCTACTCTATCTCCCACTCTCTCCCAATCTCTCTCCCTCCGACTCTTTTCCACTCTCTCGCTCCTGCTCTCTTGCATACACACACACATACAACATCTTTCTTTTTCCTAAGATCAATAAAACATATTTTTATAATCATTTTGAATTTTTAAAAACAACAACTAATTTTATATTAACTTGACAAATACTAACGCTACTTTTGCAGTTGCAGTTTATGTTACTTTTCCAACGACTACAGTCTCTGCTTCTCCTAATTACTACCACCACTACATCAAAAGAGCACTACCATTACCACTACAACATTACCACATCCATCAGCTGGATGAAATAGTTTTCACACATATCTTGATAATTTCCTCACAGACCTTCTCTCTCCTTCTTCTTCAAAAGTCTCTTCACAACATTCCTCATCAATACCATCTTCTTCCTCCTCCTTTACTCAGTTTCTCTTCTTCAATGTCATTCTTTCTCTGGCCCCGCAAGGAACAACAATCTCTCACCCACACACATCCAGCTCTTACACTCCAGCTTCGGAGCTAAGACCAATGACATCGATAGCAACCTCGACAACTCTATCCAACATTATTGCATTAATTTGGTCATCTATACTAGAACTGTAGTAGCAAGTTCCACAGAAGAGGAAACGTGGCACTCCTTCAACAGCAATGGTTTCAAAATCAGGACGATTGCTAAGCGGTGTCCGATGTACGCTGGGAATGGCTTCTGGGTAGAAATAAAAAGTCTGTGCGCGTGCAGAAACAGAATTGGCCTCTGATGTTTTCGCTATTTCAAGTGCAACATTATTATAGCTTATACTGGTGTTCAGGTAAACACTCAGAGTGGTTTAGAAATCGAGAATAGTTTCTTGAATAAATATCTTTACTTTTCACTCTGACGCTTGAAGCCTTCAGCTGTTGTGGATGAACTGCAGGCTTTTAATTAGCACGGATTTTGGAAATGTGCTTGGAGCATTCTTGTGTTCAAAGAGAAAGATTTATTTGTGCAGCAACCCAGCGTTATCTCCACCTGATTAGGTTATAAAAGGATTAACAAGATGTGTGATTGGAAAATTCGTCTTTTTAGTAATATTATTATGATTTTCCTTGGAATTTTCAATCCCGTATTATTCTTAATCCGGATTACAGGGAAAGATTGTAAACGTGCTCACAATTTTTTTCTTCTGTCTTTGAAAAACACATTAGTATTGAGGACCTTAAGAATGATTATCATGATGATTAAAAGTGCACAATAAATATCAAGGTATATGAGGAGGAGAAAGAGAAAGAAGAGGAGATCAAGCTCAATCTTCCAGCAGTGTTTCGTCCTCAGATGGTGTGAGTTTCCACGTTCCCTCTAGGCGTCCACAACTCGGCTAGGCTTTCTGTCCCATCCATCACCTTCTGCTGGTCACTTCATTGTTTCACTACTTTCTCATCTTCTGTTGGGGCTACAACATGTGAGACAAATCTCTACTATGCTGGGCTCGCGGCCCTGTCGGCCCGTGGGTTGTCCCCACCCCCCCCCCCTTTTTTTTCTGTGCTGTCCGAACTGCCAACAGGAGAATGGTCAATTTGCGATCCGGTTCTCTCCCCTCCCTCACAACAGCAACTCGATTTACCGGGAGTGATGGTAATGGACTGGGTTAATTTACACGTTTTCAATTGGATGAGCACATTTGTATCTCTTTTACTTGGAGAGTTCGGTCTCCTCTCATCCTAAATGTCTTTCAGTGGGAGACCTTGAGTGCTGGCAAAGGTGGTGGTCGGGGTTGGAAATTGGGTGATGGGAGGATTCTTGCGACGAAATAAGTATGCAATTATCCTGGACAAGGAGTCTGGAGAAGGCGGGTGAAGGAGGGACGGGAGAGAGGTGAAGATGAGAATTAGACATTCCCAAGAAGCGACTGAACTGATTGATAGTAATATTGAATCTGATTGGACCCAATTCTTGCCTGCGAGTTGCGCGGCTCTGTATCACTCATACAACACTTCGAATGTGAACTGTATTCTCGATAGGAAGCCTTTTTTTTCTGCTTGACTCTTCACGGATGCTCATTTTTTTCCTGAATCTTATTTTACCCATACAACACGAGCAACTTTTCAAACAATTTCAAATGAGTCAAGAGTACCAACAACTCAGCAACATCCATGCCGGTGAAGAGCGACCATCACTAGTCACCACTCACTTATGCTTTCTCCCAGACAGTGGTCAATGTGAGCGGCACAATGAATGACGTCATCTGGTATTTACCAATAATCAGTTTGAGTTTGAGTTTGAGTTTGGGTTCAAAAGTTCGTCGGTACGATAACGGCCACTTTGCGCCGTTCGCGGTTATTTCATCATCTTACTTTGGGCTAATTTTCAGCTTTCAGATTCTCAGGGGAAAGGCCAGGTTGAAGTGACATGTTGGTGGAGGGGCAGTCCGTAGAGAGTCAAGGTAAACACAACATTCAACATTTTTGCAACTGGCAAGGGACGACTGACGAGCTAGAACTTCAAAACAGGGCATATCAAAATCACAGACTGTTTTTCATTTGACATAGTTCTATTATAATTATATTTCTAAATGTTGTTCGCCATACCGTCCCCTCCTCCTCTACAGATTAATGGTGCCTTATTATCAGTAAACATTAGCATATTGGGCCTGATCAAATCCTACAGCTTAAGACCTTGTTGCGTCGACACCGGGCCCTGATTCGGAGTTGAACCAAAAACATATATTGTATCAATCTATTTCTTTACTCATTTATGCTGATGACTGTTGAAGGACAGACATAAGATTAAACAAAAAAGTGTTTGGCATAATTATAATGGCAACAAATAACTCCAACTAAGGACAATGGGCTGGAAAATTAACTATCATCACAGTCCCACGAGAGGCAGAATAAATGACAGGAAGTAGGCCTGATTCAGTTTTTCAAAGGCATTTGTTCAATATCAGTAAACAAATAAACACATTTGCAGCACAGGAAAAAGCAGAGGAAGAAAAGCCCTGTTAAGCATATATTCGGGCCCTTGATTCCTTACATTCTGTGGGGTTACATCCAGGTCATGAATCCTCAACACGCAGTTCTGTCTCTTGAGTGGGATAATCCGCCTTCGTTTTCTTTCTCAATGTTTATATAAAACCGCTACGAACAATATGTGCTGCTATATGGTACAAACACAAATGACTAATGAAATCGTTCAGTCTTTCACACACAACAAAGGCAGAATGTAAGGATTTTGTTTCTTCACCCAGGGAACTCACAGTGATGGAAACATGATACCAAGTCTTTAGAGCCGTGGAAAATGGAAACCTAACGAAAATCTCGATCAGACAAAAAAAAAAATTAGAATTAAAAAAAAATACTGAGATCATAGCATATTTTTTACAACCAGAGACGGCCATCACCATTAGTGTTGTTACAGATAACTGAGGCTATGGTAACATACATGATATCTGCTTTTAATAAAGCAAAAAATCGTTTCTGAATATGATAATCATTTTATTCATCAATCAAGAGGGATTATTCATAATGATTCCAAATACTGGTCATATTTACTCCATCTTTTGTGTATCTTTATTACATCTTTGTGTTGTATCATTATTGTTCCGATAATGTTTTATAAAACTGTTTTGGATATTTCATCAAATCTAACACCAGTACAATGTTGTTTATCTACTGAAATTGAAGTGCGAAACATATTCGACTTTAAGTCGGTAAATCACTGTTTCTTTAATTCTGCCTGGTTTTTCACATTCAATCAAAATCTAAAGGTATCTCGTCAAGTTAGAAAGTCCAGTTTCTAGAGGATCCAGAAAAGGCAGTTTCAGAATTCCATTTTTTTGCCAACCGGAATTAGGAGTACATCAGTGTGATCCATGCTAATTATATCCTCTTGCAAATAAAGACATAGTTAAGTAACCTGAATAAAGAAATGTGTTTCCATCTCTTTACAGTGTGTTCATACATCATTCATAAATGCCGCCATTCTCTTTACTTAAAGAAATAGAACATGCTTTGAAAACTATACTAATCCATGTCCGAAGAAGATGTTGACGTTTTTTTTTTTTTTTAGGTGAATTTAACTCTTTTCACCAGAACAGGATTCAGAATTTAATTTGTGTCTGAAGAAGGTAACAACATGGTAGATGGAATGTATGTGAACTCACAATGTGAACTCACATGCAAATTTTATAGATGAGTCTGAAATGGGGACAAACGTAAAATTATAATTGGACAGGTGTGATAAAGTGAGTAGGGTTCCCAGACAGACTTGGCTGATCGCAGACACAACTCTGCTGAGATGATAGTACCAAATTACCCACGGTTCTGTCAGCGATTGAAACGATTCTCCAGGAAACAGTTGCTGAGGAACATACCAGATGGAACATGCAATAGTACCAGAAATCCATGTATCGGTTACTGAACAATGGCTTTCCTCTCTTTCACGAAACAGCTTCCAGCAGCAACAGCTGAGTTTGTCATTCTCTGCATGCTAGAGTCTGTTTTTATTAAGTTTTTGTGTTCCTCTCCTTGTTTTGTTTCCACTGATGCCAAAATATATTCTAAATAGTTTACCACAAAATATAATATGAATTAGGCCTGGGACAGATTGGGCGGGCTGTTTGATCTGCAATTTAATACGCCATCATGTGGCTGGACGGTCACATGATCAGGATTGGACTCACATGCAAAAAGTCATCAATGTCGGGAGTGAATTTACAAGAAGCCATCGATGACCCATGTCGGGAGTAAACTCACATTCAAGAAGCCCCGGCGTCAGAGGTGAACTCACATAAAAGTAGCCATCAATGTTCCACGTCCATTTACTGTTCTTAAATGAGTAATGGTAATAATAATAATAATATATACATTTATATAGCGCCAGGACTAAAACATTAAAAGCTCTAGGCGCTGTACACAGTAAAAAATCATAAAAGCACATTCAAATAAACTTACACACACACAGACAAACTAGTTTTATACATCCATAGCAAGCTATAAAATTCAGTTTTTAAAAAGAAATGTTTTTAACCTGTTTTTAAATATGTTTAGAGAGGCAGAATTTCGAACCTCTTGTGGTAAAGAATTCCACACACAGGGACCAAAACAACTAAAAGCTCTATCTCCATAATTTGATGTTTTACACCTGGGAACAACCAGTTTGTTTTCTGTAGTAGATCTTAAAAATCTACCAGACTCATGTTTTTTCAAAAGTTCCGAAAGATAGGAGGGAGCTGAACCTTCAAGACATTTGTAAACCAAAACTGCAGCTTTAAATTTTATTCTGTTTTCAACAGTAAGCCAGTGAAGTTGGTCCATAAGGCTTGAGGCAGATTCTCTTTTTGATTTTCTAAAAATCAGTCTAGCTGCATTATTCTGAATTATCTGAAGGCGTTTTATTTTGTTGCTCGGAATTCCAAAGAGCAGAGAGTTACAATAATCAAGCTTTGAAAACATAAGTGAAGTGATAAGTATTCGAGTTGCCTCTTGGGATATGAATGGACGAAACTGAGCCTTGTGGAACACCATATGGCAGTATGTATTCTTTTGATTTTATGTTATCTGTTACAACAATTTGTTTTCGGTCACATAGATAGGACCTGAACCATTTCAGAGCTATACCAGAGATCCCATAGGTTGCTTCTAATCTGCAAAGAATAATTTCATGATCTATAGTGTCGAAGGCAGCTGATAGATCAAGAATGTTTAAACACGAAACCAAGCCCTTGTCCAGTAATCCAAACAAATCATTAACAATCCTCAATAAAGCAGTTTCAGTGCTACAATTTGCACGATATGCTGACTGGAATGATTCACAGAGAGCGTTATTGTTTAGATGACCAAGTAGTTGTTTTAAAATTACTTTCTCTAAAATCTTTGATAAAAATTGAAGATTAGATACTGGTCTATAGTTTTTCAAGTTTTCAGAGTCAAGATTAACTTTCTTAAGCAAAGGTTTAACGAGTGCAACTTTATAGGTCTCTTGCACAGCACCTGTACATAAAGAAGTGTTAATAATTTTTGTGATGGATGGTAAAAGATCAGGTAAGCATTTTTTTAACAAGTCTGTGGGCATGGGATCTAGTTCACATTGCTTAGTAGCAGCAGAACAAATTATGTCATTGATTTCATCACTGGTAACTTCACTGAAACAAGAAAGATTATTCCCAACAAATACAGAATTTTCACTAGTTATATCACAACTACTTAAATTGTCTCTAATTTTTTCTATTTTGTCCATGAAGAAGTCCCCAAATGCATTAGGCAGATGTTCCTTTTCTATTGAAGTTGGCAGGTTGATCCTTTTCTGTTTGCCCAACAAATCATTGGACAAATTGAAAAATTGTTTTGAATTTTGAATTTCACAAAACCTTGAGTTGTAATAGTCACATTTAGCTTTCCGAATGGTGTCATTCACAAGTTTCTTATGGTGAATGTATATTTCTTTGTCAATTTGTAACTTTGTTTTCTTCCATTTCCTTTCTGCCTGGCCTGTTTTGCTGCTTTTGTTTCCAACGTGAACCATGGTGATGGTGTCCTGTCGGTCACATGGTAGTTTCCATGTGAACTGGTTTGTCCTCTGCCATGTTACTTTTGGACATACACTCCATCCACCTCCCCTCACACTCCGTTCCCTGTACATTTGAAGAGTCGGAAATCAAAACACACGAAATGCAAAGTTTACACTTATGAGACAAATTAAGTGGGTTTTTTTCCTTTGTTTACATAAAGCAAGTTACGCTAATGTGATTTAATTTTGTGTTTGTGTGTTTTTTTGTTTGCTTTTTGAAGACTTAGGCGCACATGAATTTCCGTATTTTCAAGAAGAAGGTAACACTCCGATATCGACTTTCTGAAGGGTTACAAATCGTGTTTAGATCAAATCACCAGCGTCTTAATTTTTCAACCCCTCTTTGGCTGTTTACTCGTTATTTTGTGTTTTTAACATCGTGTACATAACAAATTAATGGCCTTGTACAAAAGACATGTTCATTTAGGCCTACCGATGCGAAGTCCTGGAGGGGGTGAATCTCTGCCTTATCAACACAGTGACTAAGTAAGTCTGTAAACATCTTTTTTCTTTGTATTGAAGTACCCAAAGTAAACACTGCACGTAGATCAATGATGGTCTTGGTGTGTACTGCTAATGTGAGCTCTCAGCTCGCCGAACAACCGTTGTGAACAAATAAACGATGCATGTAAGGCAGAAACGTGGTACGGACACTAAACCTCGGCAATTACTTTATTTCAACTGGCCTCACAGAACTTGCGCTGTTTTGAAAGTTTGAATTTATTTGTCTTTCGTGGGAAAATTGCAGTGCATCACTGAAATAATTGAGATAAACTTTAACACAGCCAAGGACAGGCCATGAAACAAAAATCCTCATTTATCTGTACATGAAGTTTGGTTACGTACCTCTTAGGGAAAACTACATATGGTTTAGATTAGGTCAAAAAATGTTGTCATTCCTAATTGCGCACATTCCTTCTAAAATATTGATTTGTAACAATTCTTTGGCAGCACTCACATGTTTCGTTCTTCATAGACTTTCGATTCTTCTTTCTGTATTAATTTTCATTTTTAAACCCAAAATTCATCATTTAATGAATCAAATAAATGTTCTTTACACAAAACTGTGCGAGATTTGAAATGCCAACACTGATTACTTGGGATTGCATCCTGACTGGTTATACCACTTGACGCCACCAAACTTCCACTTCACTGAAATGTTATATTTCATATCGTTCTTCCGCATAAAAAATTGCCTCATTTGGAACACTCAACCTCCCCCCCCCCCCCCCCCGCTTGTTATGAGCAACAGTTCTCTCTCTCTCTCTCTCTCTCTCTCTCTCTCTCTCTCTCTCTCTCTCTCTCTCTCTCTCTCTCTCTCTCTCTCTCTCTCTCTCTCTCTCTCTCTCTCTCTCTCTCTCTCTCTCTCTGATACACAAAAATGTATGCCTACTCGAAGGACATTAAATTACACAAATTTGAGGTGACGGCTGAGGTGATGACATCGAAATAATAATATTAATAAAGCATGCCTTCTAAATCATAGATTCCTGTGTGGCAGAAATTACACCACCAGATGGGCCTGTAAGCTGTCCTGTATTGGTTCATCTGACAACGTGCTACTTAAGCCGTGGATAAAGCTGTTGTCGTCGGTACCAGACACAAACTCACGAACTTCAGCCCGAGTTCAGGTCTGATCAGGCACAGAAAGAGAGATAATCCATATCGTGAGCAATCAAGTTAATGGCTGGGGCGACAATGTGCTGGATTTAAAATTTTAGACGTGTGGGAGACATTGATCTCATCCTTATGGATGAGAATGAATTGGGTCCTTTGGGTGGCATGGTACAATGATAATGGCCAGTGTTTCAGTGTTACATGTAACTTTCTAAACTGAGCTTGTGAGATGCAAAACACGTGCGAATAAATCATTCGTGTTTCATTTTGTATGGTTTTCGAGACACAGGCCAAGAAATCATCTAAACGTGGGTTCGCGATATATTCAAAGCACAGGTGAAGATATGAGGTATCCAATTAATCAGTTTAAACATTCAAAATACAAAGTAAAGAAATCATCTAAAACTTGAGTCTTACGACATTCAAAGAGCAGGTGTAGGAGTCATCTAAACTTGCATTTTCGACAGTCAAAAGGTGATGAAGACACGAGAGACATTAAAAAATGCTGACCAAATTATATAAAGTTTGCCAATGATTAAAATTTCATCAATCACTCTGAGCAGAACACCCTTGTCATTCGGGTAATCTATGGTTTTGGTTGTCATTTTTGTTGTGTTTCTTCTTTTTTTTTTCAATGTCTTCTTTTTTTTCCCTTGATCCTGTTCTTGTTATTTTTATAACGAGAACCACATGAAAGATGTGTCGATCCAGGCCCAGCTTTCGTCGTCTATTTTGCTGACCCGCCTGTGAATCAGCTACCATATTCATGCTATTGTTGATAACTACAGTCAAAGGAGGAAATTTCATGTGTTTCGGTCCAGAGTTTTTTTTTGGGTAACATATCTATCTCTCCATAAAAGCCTCACCCACTTTTTATAGAGCACTAGGGATCCTGCCATATTGCCACGGCACGTGACAAAATTCATAATTTTGTCACATGGTAGTTCCTCCGTTATGCAAAAGCTAACATTGACACAAGGAATCCTTCATCCTGTCCCAATCAAGACATCATCCACTCTGTGAGGACGTCAGAGACCTCCATGCTCACGTACGTACCCTCCAAATCATCAATACTTAGAGTTAGATCATCATGTTGGTTTGCACGGTTGTGTTTGTGGATATGGAGATGTGGTTTAATTTTAGTTTGAACGGGAGTTCGGGACTGAATAAGAATGTTTACATCACGACTGGCAGGTTTGTAGAATTGTAACAGTGTTGGTCGTTGGCTAACAGGCCTATGTGTGCGAGTATGATAGATATGGGGGATGGGGGGGGGCGGAGACTGGAAGAGAGACAGACAAACAGACAGAGACAGAGGGATGAAATACACTGAGAGAGACCCAGACAGTGACAGACAGAGAGTGAGAAACAGAAAGACAGAGACGTATGTAAAATAGAGGGATGAAAGCAGAAAGAGGAAGACAGTTGTGATTTGCTTTTGCAAACATGAGATCAGATATAAGATAAGACAGATATATAATTAATATCGAAAGTAAATTAGACGTATTCATTTCATATTTAAGGATGAAGGCAATGGATACCTGAATATACTGTTATTAGGTGCATTTCAAAAACCAGACAACTTTATTAAATTCAGTATAGAAACGGTCACAATGTCCTTTCCATTTCGCTGTATCCCGAAGTACGAAGGTGATTGGGCAAAACAACAGAAATGAATACCCTTTAAAAAATCGGGGCACACCACACGCAGGCAAGGCACACATTCAAAATGACGGTACACCTCAGCAGTCAAGTCACGACGTGTATGTAACCCGAGACACAGGATACCAAGACGGATCAATTCGTCATTTTCCGTCTGTCGACTTGCGCGCGTATCATTCATGTCAACAATGCAACATTTGGCACCAGACCCCTTCATAATTGACCAGAAAAGAGTAGTGCCATAGAGCTCTTTGAGTAGTACTCACCGTCTTTATAACGCGCATTTATACGGTTCGTCTCGGTATTCTGTGTATACGTCTCGGATGCTAAATAATGCGACCGCACTCATAGAGCAATCGCATAAACATATATTCACTATCTGTTGATTTCTGCAATTAATAAAAGAATTCCTGTCCTCCTCTGTTGTGTCTTTATAAATAAGATTTGTGAGAACGGTTGAAGAGGTGGAAAGAAGGGGGACAAGTTTAAAGAGTTTGTTTGCATGACTGTTTGAATAACATGTGGCGTTTCGCATTCTAGCCTCGTCTTAACGTTTTCTGGAATTCGCTGAAATAATTACACTGTTTGATGTCTCGCAAGGCCATTGGACATGCTACACTAAGAAATGGTTCACTGGGATTATCATTTTTGTGTGATGGGATGCAATAGAGATTGCTGGCGGTGAGCCAAGCAACATGCGACGGCGGGTATGCAATGAAACGTCACTGCCCGTCATTATCAATGGTCTCCCGAAATCCATGTTGTGACCTCATTTACTTGTGTTTATAAGCCGTCAACTGAGCCTGAAATAAAGTGTAGTTCCGGCAGCAGCAAACAGATATGTTGGTGGGTGGACAAGAAATAACCGGGCTTATTTCGGTCACAATAGGGTATATTATGTTGCCGATGCGAGCAGCTACATTACTGATGGCCTGCTTACAATTATCAGTTTAATCGGTAGCAGCACGCAATACATCCCTCTCACTGGGTCGGAGAGTAAGCCGGTCACAATAATTAAGGGGGTTAGAATTATAGATGGGATCTAAGTGCCATTTGACTGCTTTTGAGAAGAAAGAAGAAAAATTAACAGTATAAAACAATATGATTTATTATTTTAATAGTTACCCGAAGAGCTGACGTCAGTGTTGCAAAAGCTTTTTAAATTCGATTGGTTTATACTGAAATGATCGTTTTCTGCTGCTTTTTTCCTTTCTAAAGCAGCCAAATGGCAGAGATCCCTTCTAATTCTAACCCACTCAATTGGAGTGACCGTGTTTTAGAGTGAGGAATGGAATAATGAAGAGATGAATGAATGAATGAAAACAGACATAGTTATAAGATGTACAAAAGTAAAGGTGAATGGCAGTACGGGAATTCAGAGAACGCACAGGAGAAAGAAAGAAAAAAGACGAAACGTGCTAGGAGCTTCTATTGAAGTGGTAAATCATGTTTAGTTGAATAGCCAGAGTTAAAGAAGAAGAAACGTGCTAGGAGCTTCTGCTGAAGTTGTACATCATGTTTAGTTAAATAGCCAGAGTTAAAGAAGAAGAAACGTGCTGGGAGCTTCTGTTGAAGTTGTACATCATGTTTAGTTGAATAGCCAGAGTTAAAGAAGAAGAAACGTGCTAGGAGCTTCTATTGCAGTGGTACATCATGTTTAGCTGAATACCCAGAGTTTGTCCAATGATGTCGTTCAGTGGTGAAGGTTTTTTGCTCTCAGAGACCTCACGATCTATATTGAAACTTTTAAAGAGGACTGGACAAGATTTGAATATTCATTTTTATATTTTGCCTTGTCTTTTGAGGCATCATTTCACTTTATGGGTGAGGGAGAGTGCAGTGCCTATTTCAACCTATACTGGGTACTTATCACACGCTAATCAGTCAACACAAAGAGGTCCTAATCCTCCGAACTAAAAGACAAAAAATTAAGATAAAAAATTACTCTTTAAATTCTCAAATAATAAAAAATGATTTTAAAAAATACGGTCTCATTTTTAACAATGTGTCTAATTTATTCAAAGTCAAGGAGAATCAATTTGACACAATAGAACATACAGAGATTGCACCGCGGTGGAGAAGGGTGGCAGATTTTTCTTAACCGTGGATTCTACCGCGGGCGCTTCCGTGTTCTGTCTGGCTGCGGCACTATTTCGGTGTGCAAACCTCTCCCTCGGGGGCCACACACATTGTTGTAAGTAACGGTCAAAAGATCTTGGGTTGTTGTTTTTTTTATATGTGGAGGAAAACACATCATTACGGCTGCACCCGAGTTTCCTTACCAAGAGTCAATAAATATTTGTCAAATGTTCGTGTTTTCTCTTGCTGGTTTTTGGGTGTTCTCCACACTTTCTGGCACCAGAAACTTTGCCTCTGGGGAGTGTCTCAAACCTCTCCCTTGTTACAGTGACAAAAACTGCAATACTCCACTGCTGATTTCGGTAAAAGCCCGGTTGCATTGTCAAATACATGTACGCTGATGACCCTTAGTCTACAAGTATAAGAGGAACCACAATTACCCCCCCCCTCCCTTTCTGACAAAGAAAATGTACACAAATCCAAAACTTCAGACATCTGGTTCATATGTGATCGATGAGTAAGTGTAGTCTTTATCTTTCTGGTCATTTTGGACTGACAGACGTGAACGTGTTTACAGGAAAAAGGAGGGATGACGCTAGCACAAACACACATACAAAAACATTATTTTATACAACCAAACAATCTCAAACATTCACAAAAACAGTCCGTTTTCAGAACAGATATCTTCAGCTCAGGACAAGGATGCAAAATGTGGATTTTTAGATCAACAATACAATTTGTTTGACAAGAAGTAGAAATTATATTGCTAGCATTATTTCATATATCCCCCCCCCCCACACACACACACCTTTCCCCCTTCCAAATAATATGATATAATTATCGAATTATATCAGATTGCCTGTATGGAGAAAAAATGTGTTGGGTCAATATAGGAATACAGTTCGTTCAAAAATATGTGAAAAGCGTACAAGGTTTTTTTGGTTTGTATGCTTCAAATGATAATTGTGATTTTTTAAAATCACTTCATTTTTCCCTCTCACAACATCACTGAATGGACAAAATGATTTTGATTTCAACTTATATCTGCCAATAGATAGTATTCAACTCATATATACCACAGTCCTCTCCACAGGGTTCACTGTTGGGAGTCTAGTTATCAAACCGCCGATGTTGCTTGGTAGAGGGAAGTAAACCTAAAAAAAAAATGTTTCGACACTTTCATCCATGTTTTAAAGAACAAAAACTGACGAGAGGCGTTTTGGGTGTTTTACTGTTTGGCCAATCTATTCTTGTCTTCTCGTCTCTGTTTCTTTCATTTTTGTTAATTGCCGAGCACAAATGGCAAGGTTTAAGTGCTACAACGGCTGACAGCTGATAGAAAAAACAGAGGTTGGTGTGGGAATATAAAATTCAGCACGGAGGAGAACACAGACCTGCCTTAGCCTGAAGCCAAAGTAAAAACGTTTACAGTTGAACTGACGAAACATTTCTCAGATCCACCACAGATGAAATGTTCTCCAACAGTCTATAAAGATGTTAGCGTCTGGTAAATACAAACACGGAACCAAAAACTCAATCAACATTGAGTTGCGATTATCCAGTTAGTTCTTATTTAACCGTTACACGAATTTACTCGCCGGGAAAAGAGTTTCGAGTTTGTCAAACTTGATGCTAGTTCTCTTTGAATTGCCTTACAGAAAGAAACCAGCTTCACATCGACGGGCGGTTTGAAATTCATGAATTTTTACATTTTTGGAGAAAATTTGACCTTCAGGCTGAGCTTGAGTTGTCTGCGGGTCGCTCAGACAAAGCGTTTTTGCGTCGACGACAAAAGAAACAAGACAGTCTGTGCCACAAACCCCATGGTTACTACGTCTAAGTTCTCTTTTCATTAATTTAAACTCTTTAAATAATGGTACTTTGAAAAAAAAAAACGCTAATCGATGTAACTTCACGGACTTTTTTCTTTCCTCTACCTCCTCCTATTCCCAATCTCCAACACTGATCGCAAAAAAATTATACCCAAGGTAGAGGTGAGATACTGTTGTTTTCATCAGGGCCAGCTAACTTTCTTCCAGTAGTATTCAACAGACGTTTTCCTCCCTCGCCCAGCACTTTCGGAAAACGTGTGTCTGTTTCTATTAACCTGGCGAGCATTTTTCCATCCCAGCCGGCTAATTTGACCACCTAAGACACCCATATAAATAAACGCGCATGTGTGTGCGTGTGTATGTTTGTCTGTTCGCACAAAAATACTGGCTCATACAGCACGGATTTACATGAAATGTTGAAGATTCTTTCCTTTTGCCCTGCAGAAAGCTTCTTTTTTTTTTTTGTTGACATTTGGAGGCTCCAAATGGTGGGCAAGTACCTTTTTTGAGGTTGCCTTGCGTCGCCGACTGCTCTCATCTAGTTCTCCCTTTCACAAACTCATAACCCCATCATCATTTCATTCCCATGTGTTCACAAACTCCCCAATGCGCAATGCATTGTCAATCTATGACTGTTGACGGGTGAGTAGGGCTGTAACGTGCAAAGAGGGTGCAGTAAGACCAAAGATACTAGATACAGTAAGATGTGACAGTCTAAGAATAAAGGCACATATTACTGCAAAAACATATAAATTTAAAGGAATGAGCCAGGTGAAGCAGATCAATTATAATCACCCAGTACTGGAACTAAAGGACAGATTCATCCCGGACATCGCCGGGCACCGGATTTAAAAACTAACATCAGATGTTTGAATAGATTGAAATACGAGCTTAATTATAAAGTTAAGCCTTGATGAAAACAAATAAGTTATCTTCACTGGTCTGATGCTCATGACCTCATTTGCACGAATTCATGCTAAAGTCTTCCCATATGTATGCAAGCCACTGAATTATAAAATTTGCCTTACTGGGTCCTCTGCTTGCTTTAAATAAACTTTGCGATGTGATTTTAATGAAAATAAATGAAATTAAGAATGCTATCAAACCATTTATTTCCACTATTAAAGTTAACACACAGTAACCTCTGTCACTAGTTTTGAGAAATTGTACAAGCCAAGGAAGGAATAACCACTCGAAGCTGACAGTGCTGATAATGTCAGACTTGGTTAACTCATAAACCATCAGTGAGTGATGAAACAGCCAAACCATTTACTCTCTTGTACAGAAGTTCTCAAATTGGTGGAAATTTGGAGATTTCAGAGTGGAAATTCCCGGGCCTAGGTAGAACTAATGGACGAGACATATTCACTTTTATATTTCTTATTCCAGATTGTGTATAATAATTTCTATAAATGTTCAACTCAGTCTTTGTTGCTTAACTTCATTTACTTGATTTGCGTCATCAGTATTGCTGAATCTATGGAGCTGAACCTGAGTAGTCAGGAAATATGAATTCACTGAAAAATGGGTTTTAATAAGCTAAAGACCACTGCCACTGGTCTGTATGACACGGGACGGACACAGTGGGAAACGAGAGCATGTCAATGTGAAGTTGAGCATTTGGGATCCACATTTTTATGCCTATGACATAACGAATTACTTACCTCTTTTCATTCGCAGTTATTGTTTTTGCTTCCATGTTTTACACTGTAAATCCGGCCCATATGAAGTGAATGTGTAACAGTTAAATCTTGACACTAATTACATTTGTCTAACTGTTGTGAGCCGGGGGCCTTTATGTATGTATGCAGGTATTTAAAATGTATGTGCTCTTTGAACACATCACCTGTACATGATGGATGCAACCGATTTATTCGTTGTTTTCTATGTGTTTCAAGTTTCGGGATGATTGCATGAAAAGGGGGTTGGGGGAAGGGGTGGAGGTTGGAGGAGTTATTATGTGTGTACATGGGAAGGCAACACGTGCACACACAAGCACATTTACACACAAGCACACCCACACATAAGCCTACACAATATTATAAGAAACCACAGAAAATCTATGGGCTCGCGGCAAAGGCTTGAACTGAAGCAAAGTCAACGTGTGGCAAAAAGAAAATTTTGTAGGTAGCAAAACTTAGCGTAAGAAATAATACAGAATCGTTACAGTAAATGCAAAAGAATAGGAAAGACAAATCAAGCTTTCGGTATAACAACCTTCCTCAGGAAAAACAATATAACACTATAGATAGAAAATTTAAAAAATAAAAAAAATCCGAGGACATTTACAAATGCGGGTATTTAATGTGTGCCAATCCCAAACCAAACCTAGATTCTAGGAGTGCAGCACGTCTATCAGCGTATGGTGGCCCGAAGTGATCTTTCATACTGCACACATAATAGTTGGGGAGATCTGGGAGTGGCAGTTTCTTCCCTTGAAACACCACAACTCTTCCCCTCTCCAAAAAAGTATAATCGGCTTTCATTCATCACTCAATACACATACCAGAATAACTCACACCCAATGCTAAATGTCCCTACGTATTGAAGTAACAAGTTTGCCAACATGATCTTAAGATCATTTAGGGGACAGAAGAGAGCAGATAATTCCAAATTCCAGGGCCATCTTAATGCATACCATGGGAAGGAACTACCTCAACTGAACTGTAATCAGAGTTGCTGTTCCTTGGAGCTAATATTAATAGAAGGCTTTTGATTAGTGGGAATCATTATTAACATTACCGAAGAATAACTAACAGACAGCGTCATTGATTTTTAAAAGGCAAATGGTACAGAATATATCATTGGCTATCAGGGACGCTGAGAAACTGACAGACAGTAAAGAAGTCTGAGTTGTTGTGGGTTTTTTTTTTTGGTTTGTTTTTTTTTTTGTTTTGTTTTTCAAGTAAAGGGGTGCAAACAGTGACAGTAATTTGGTATATTTAATTCTGTTCGTGGCCTGGAATATCATTTCCCTCGATGGTATTTGATATTCCCCGCGCTCTGTGCAGTTATGGGGACATCCCTAAACTTCTTTTCTGAACAAAAGTGACAAAACATGAACAGGACGATTGAAATTCAGGCAATACGGGTTAGTTACGGTTGGGTTTCCATAGATCGAGATGATAAATATAGCTGGCCACTCTCATCATGCTCAAGTATTTTTGTGGAGAAAAAAAAATACCACGTATTCACTCCGTTTATGTGTCACAGACTGGTGATATTTCAGTCACAACGTCACGCGTCTGGATTTTGAAGAGACAGAAGAAATGGATCGTCATATGGAGATTGGACTTGAAGAAAAAAAAAATGAAACTAAACAAGCAAGTTAAGGCCTCGTTTCAAAAACTAGAATAGATCTAATGAGATTTATACTTTTAGATGACCCGGACTGATTTTTTTTTTTTTAACTGACTTCTACTGCCACGTTAAGTTGTAAAAAAAAAAATTAGAAAAAAGTTTTCTCATCTTCATAGTTTGTCTTTATAGCGCGCCCGTCTGAACGGTCAAATAAAAAAAAAGGCTAGAGGTACCGTATCTTGAAAAATTAATGATAAAGGAAAGGGAAGTGCATATCCGTACAACATGTTGTATGGATATGGACAGTGCATATCCGTACAACATGTTTACCAAAAGCGCGACAGGTGAAGGTTTGCTGAAACAAAACTTGGTATGGTGTTCACGCATTTAAAGTGACAACACATGGAATAGTCAGATGGACCTAGGGGCGTGAGGGTCTAGTCAGTTAGTATCAATGGACGGTAGTCAGATTGACTAATCAGGCGAAAAGGGGTTGGAGTAGCCATTGGTGACCGACGTACACTCAAGTATATTATTAGCGCAGATCACACAATCTCCGAGCAGAAGTCGGATTGTTTTGCTATTCAGCCGATTCATATTTTTAAAAACTATGCAAATTAACAAGGTCAGTAATAAAGTATTCCGGTGTGTGTTCTACGTCATCGAATTGTGTGCGTTGTACGGATATGCACTGTCCATATTCCAAAGGAAAGAGCGAATGACGGGCAGTGAATCCACTTGTGCACCGCGCGATAAAGTGTGACGGAAGGCAAGGGCTTTCCTGCAGTTCTTCCCGTCTAGAAGGAGACAAGGGGTGGCTCAATGGAGCAAGTTTGGGTTGAGGTGTGAAATTTGGAAAACAAATTTGAAATATGCCATCAAAGGGCGCTTTTTTACAGTGAGATTTGAAGCAGCGACCAAATACTAGTAATCATGCAGGTTCGGTGGAAGCCGTCAAAAATGGTTGTTTAAAACTAAAATTCCTGTATCTTTAGTGAGGTCATGTGCAGACCTCTCCGCATTGACGTTATAGCAAAAACACATTTCACACAAATTCACTTTGAATTTTACTGAGAACGATGGCTTCGTTTCCAGCTGGTAAAGATAGAGATTTAATTAACGCAGCTCAAGAAGACCAGCAGTTTATGACAAAGAGGACAAAATGTACAGTAGAGAGATCATTCTCAAACTATGGAGAGAGGTTGCTGTTGAAATAGACCACGAGGGTAAGTTGAATTAGGCTGTCTGTCCTTCAAATGGCCAGCAGCAGTAGAATTATGTTGTTCAGCCGCCAACCATCTTCAAACCGGCGGCCGCTGGACGGAAGGACGCACTATAAATGCACCGTAAATGTACCTGTAGGTAACCTTCCTTACAACGTTCGTCTTAACTTTCTTTGTACGTTTTAGAACGGTTGTCGATAGGTCCCAAATAGCCCACGACTACACCACGTGCATGCAAGGACTGCTCACGATCAGCTAGCTTCTGAGATTTTGTCTAGACATTCTATTTGTGGCATCACTTTGGATGCCGTTGATGAGAGAGCAGGAGTTGAAAGTCCACTTGCATACTGTAAAACCTAAAAATGGTCATCCTAACCACGAGAAACACTGAATACAAAAAAGAGCTCTCTAATCAATGTCTATCGGGACTCTAAAACTTGATCGCGCATGAAGACAAACTTTGACGGGGAAGAACATTATCTACAACGTATTGAGTCGTTCCCCAGGAACGTAGCTTACTTTGGGAAAGTGGTAAAAGTCCCATTGAAATTATGAAAATAAAGTTGAAAACAAAGAAATTGAAAACTTGAAATACGAAACTGGTTGGGTTTTTTGCTCTTGCCCACTGCTTGACGTCATTAACTAGGTCATTCTGTGGGCCACATTTATTGCAATGACATCTTCCTACCTTCAAACTGCATTACCCTGACGACCAGGAGTGTTTCCGTTTGAAAAGTCTTGTATGATTATATTCTATGTTTTAGTAGTGGGCGCTTTTAACTTTTTATATTTAACTTCAAGTTTTTAGTACATGAACTCATTTGAAGACTGTGCCACCAGAAACAATAATTGTTTCTTTTCTCCCGACTTATACCTTAAGCGTAAGCCTTTATACCTTAAGTACATAAATTATGTTCTATTCCTTGTTAAGTTTCTGGTAGGTCGTAAATTTAGGGTAACTTCATGCTGTTCGGAGGTTCTGGCCCCTAAACAGAAACTGCCAGATCTGGCTGACTGCCGTGTCCACTTCACAACAAAAATGAAATTTGCTCGGTCTACACTAAGTCTTGCTCTCGCATACCTCCAGGGAATGTGAATGTGGAAATAACCAGTCGGACTACCAGTTTATTAAACGCTCCCATTCACTATTATGTCAGGAGTTGGATCTATTTCTCTACCTAATGTTGGTTTGTGACCTTGGATGTATTCATAAAATTTGTATACATTCCATTGTTGATAATTATTTCATCTCACTTAATTTTAGATCACTTTTCTTGTCTGAGCTATCTGTTAGTTTTGTGTTTTTTTTAATGTTTTTTTATTTTTATTTTTATTTGTCTTTTTTGTGTTAAATGGTCCAGCTTCCATGTTTTGGGCGGCTAAAATTATTTCCCCAATCTCACTCAGTACAAAATCCGGACAGAACATAATAACAGATTTTTTTAAAAATCATTTTGCACCAGAACACAAAATAATCCTCAGTCTATCAGGTGATTTAAGGGCTGTGCAATTTTTCTGTCAATCATTTGTTGGGCTAAAGTCTGATATCTGCCACCAAGTGGTGACCAAGAATGTACAACTGGCAATATTCCAGGGCAGAGACGTCCATAAGTAAACAAGTGACCAAGTCAACAAATTTTAACATTTCCACAGATTTTACAACTTTTTTGCAAAATTATATGAGTGGCTTAGATGTGAGACAGACACCAAATGGGATATGGCGAAGTGAAAATATTTTAAACACATTTTCTCTCATTACATTGGGCGAAACTGACATGGATGCTGAAGGAGAGGAAGATGATAAAATGGCCAAACTGATGATGATGGTGACGATGATGATAAGAATCAGACATTTGTCAGTCTTTTTACTATAAACTACCTTCCACACATTGGTCACCATTCCTATAGCCTACACGCATTCTCTCCTATCGGTTATTTTACTTACGTCACCCCCAGATGTTGATGTTAACCGAGCTGGTGAACAAGCCTCCTAGTCGGCGCCATATCATCGTTGCTCAAAATGAGGATGAGTGAGGAAAGACTAAAAAGAATTTAAAATTCCGGAAAAGCGCAAATTCTGTCACATCAAGGGAAACAAAACCAATAGAATACAATTACAAATAACCAGTGTTGTTATTTCAAATCTGCCACATTTTTGTCTAAATTCCGTTTCAATTGTATAAGAACATTTGATTCGTTCACACAACGAAAAAGACAAATTTTATAAGTACATCTGTATGACTGTTAGCCTTGTTCCTGTTTATCTCAATATTCCAAGTGCTTGTCTCTCCATTTCTTTCTTCCTCTTTCTCTTTCCATTTTCATAATCGTTTTTCTCCTGACTGAGTTTTTTTTTGTCTTTATGCTCTTTATCTCTCCAGCCTTCTCTCTCTCTCTCTCTCTCTCTCTCTCTCTCTCTCTCTCTCTCTCTCTCTCTCTCTCTCTCTCTCTCTCTCTCTCTCTCTCTTTCCTTCCCTCTTTTGCCTCTTTGGTTTTGTACCTTTCCCCTGTTTCTACAGTCTTAATTGCATTAAAAAGCATTC
The DNA here is from genome assembly GCA_963931925.1 of Onchidella celtica. Taxonomy (NCBI): domain Eukaryota; kingdom Metazoa; phylum Mollusca; class Gastropoda; order Systellommatophora; family Onchidiidae; genus Onchidella; species Onchidella celtica. Next base: position 67,470,084 of record OZ007567.1, read on the forward strand.
AGGCTAACAGATTTTTACATAGAAATCACATTCAGTTCCTGCGCCCGGTAAATCCATATATTACGTCAGTTCAGCTTCGTTATAATGTAAAACAAAACATCCGATACAACGTTATTTTGAAACGTACTGTTCTCATATCCAAACTGAGAGAGTATCTCTTTTGTTTTCTACTAAATAATTATTAGCAGCTCAACTATCAGCAGAATAAAGTAACTGAAATCTGTGTTAGTATTTCATGAGTTTCCAACTGGCGGTAGATCTTGTTAAAAATCGCGCGAGCTTTTTTATAATATAGATTAAGTCCCTGATCAGTACTCTCGTAATAAAAAGATCATAAACCACAAAACAAATGCCCGTCATGTGTACGATAAAAAAAGAGCCTGATCTGATTTATAGAACTCGAAGCTCAAAATGAGAGGACTGAAAAGGAGGAAGCCGATATGAAAACAACTACATTTACAGAAAGACACAACATCAAAGCCAGATGGTAACGTGTGGAAATCGTTTTTTATGCCACCAATGTACTAGCAGTTGAGGATTTCACTTTTCAGCCGTACAGCGTACAAACATAATTTCAGTTTGTGATTTGTTTCAATTTGGGTCACTAGAATTGAGACGTATACCGTCATGCAGTGATCAGCCGCCAGTCTGAACATGGAAGAAGGGCAAGCTGTGTGAGATCATGTGAGACCAACCCCTTGTCTATACATTTTCTAAATAGTTTCCTTTCGAATTGGGGGTTCGTGGAAGGGGGGAGGAGGTAAATTATTTATAAAGGCATGATACCTTAACCTGAATGTAATGTTATTGACTTTGATTATTACAGAAATATCTATTGCCTGGTGAATATAGATACATGTATTATTTTGTAATGATTTTGCAACATTGCCCCTGTAGATCTTCCTTCAGCTATCACAGCAGATCTTCCGAGTTAAATGCATTATAAAGAGCATAACATTTTTTTTTTTTTTTTTTGACGTCCCGTGAAATGAAAGAAAAAACATTCCTTTAGAGAAACATTCAAGTCACAAAACTTCAATAATAAACTTGGAGCCGTCCTTAAAACGAAGACAGAAGGTCAAAATGCTCATTTACAGCGAGAGCCAAAACGCTGTTTAATTTGTGCAATTTTCTTGTCAGGAATTTCCCAGAGAGAGATCATTTCCTTCGTCTGGGCCGTATTCTTATATTTCCCATCTAACTATCCAACTTTCGGCAAAACAAAACAGTGTTTTGGTTTCTCTGTGAACGGGACATTTTGACTTACACCTTATTTAGCAGACAGTACTGAATGTATCAAAACGAGCAATGAGATATATATACATATATATATAAACGTTTACATGCAATAAGTCATATATATTTAATTATACATATATATTCAAAATCTATACTTTTCACAAAATTTTGTACGAAATATTTGTGTGTCAGTTACATAATTATGTGCTTGTTGCATTGTATCCATGACAACCGGCACATGACATAATGGAGTCACGTGTGTAAAATCTAATGGTGAGGCTTCTGTGAGGTTTCAAACAAAAGAGTTCTAGAGTTCGTTTCATGAAAAAAACAAAAATGCACTTTTTAGGTATAACTGTTTTGCCAATGCACTGGTTATTTCGAAACTTTACATACGACCGTAAAAATATATTGTCTTACTTACCATACATAATTTTTTTCCAGCGTGATCCGTTGAGTTTTGGGAGTTGTTTTTCTCTATGTCTAGTTAGTGTACATATTTTGAAATTTTTACAGTGAGCTGAGAGGGGCGGAGAGCAAGAGTGAAGGGACAGGGAGAAAGAGTGGTAAAATCAATCACTTCACCTTAATCTCATCGTCTTCTTTCCTCAACCCCCCCCCCCCCCCACCCCTTTCAAAATATAAGAAGACCTGAGGAAGATCATGAAACAATCATTAACTGTACGAGTGTTACATGATAAGCAAGAAAGAAAAATGATCTCATGCCACTCACAGGCGGAGACACTATTGGTGGATTGCCTGTCTCGGATAGCGCTACCCTGCGTTTCCATTCGGGGCTAAGGAGGAAAATCTTGCTTCTCTTGTTTGCCATGTGTCTGTGTGTCACAGGTGATTGGATGTTCTGTCCTAACCTTCTGTCATCTCATGTGTCAGCTAGTTTGACCTTTTCCTGACACCAAATACTCGTCATTATAACGACCCAAGCTCAGGGAACTCTCTCGATGTTTTAGGACTGTGATTTATGACTTTCCAATAACGGATTTAACATAAACAAAACATCACCGAAAAGAGTGGGACACTATGGTAAAACTATAGAACATAGTTTCAGATTTATGCATCAAAAGTAGTTATTTTTTAGCAGCGAGATAACAAAGACAGATCAGACCGGCAAGAAACAGCTAAGACAGACACTATACAAAACAGAAATGCCCACAGTAGAAAAGAAGGAAACACAGGTGGTTAATGTTGGACAGATGAAAAAGTTTTACACAAGTAGAGAACAGAATAACCCAAGTCAGTACACGAAAAGTATATAAACTGAGGTGGAAGTATCCAAAACAGGTACACAGACGACATCCAATTGTCATGGCGTATCCAAAGTAGGCAGAAAGTCATTCAAAGGTCAAAGGCCATAATGACATCTTCCAATATTTTCTGGAGCCTTTAGTACATTCTGAGTGTCATGATTTAAATCTCACTGAGAATGAATCGAAATATCGTGAGCATATCGGCGTGTCAATGATTACACTAGTGGGTGCCAGGCGTCAATGGCAGTATGGGCAGATACACTTGGATGTAATATAGTGGTAATAGTAACTGAACAGTTCTACGCATTAATACGTAATACGTATGTCCTGCAACATTAAAAGCCTGAAGAGCATCGTGTAGAAAGGCGGGGAGGGAGCTCTACATGGATGTAGCTCAGCTGAAATTGAAGTTATGAATCGAAAAGACGAGGAAGAGGAAACTGGTCAATAGATATGTTGAAAAGAAGGGGAATATGTAAGGGGAAGCTGTGAAACTAAGCAAGCTTCTTTCAGACCTTTTATTGTGGACCGAACTTGGAATAACTTAATAGTATACTCAAAATTTGTATTTAATGCAACTCGAAACAATAACATTTATATTAATCATCCCACCATCAAAGTTTCTTTTTGGTTTGTCTTCAGGTTATCATTATTCTGTAAGGTTGTTGCCAGCTACTTCGAGCTTATCGTCCCTGAACTATAGATGGAGAAGATCAGAACAGTAAAAGGTCATGATAAATGTATTTGTGTACTCACTCAAACACTTCGTCTTGGGAGTCATCCAAAGGCCGACTGTCCATGATCATACTCAGAGACATTAAACAAACGCCGGTGTGAGTAGAGTGTGACAATCCATATCTGTTTATCTCAGTAACAACTGTGTAACTATTGCATAATATTATTTCTACAAACCTGGTCACAACTTTATGCACAAGTAATTATGTTTAAATTTGACCACCCGTTATTTTTGTGGCACTGAACTTGAGATGTAGAGATGTTGAACCGCACACGAGCTTGATAAAATACACAACTGTCCCCCACGACACTGAAAATTGTATGTAAAGCACGTGCACAAATCTTCAATTACAACGACAAACGTCGAGTCGTGGATACCACAATGAATTCTTGGCATAACTTGCCTGTCAGGTTAATATTTTTTTTAATCAGTCATAGATGTTTAAAGTACAGGACACAACTGCCTCATCAACAGGTCAATGATCACTTCAGATATATGTGCAGATGTTTATTGGACTTCGGTAGGATATCAGCAAGTTGCAACACGTATTTCCAAAGAAGTAATTCACTTCCAGAATGACTAGTCTCACCTGTGGTTTCAAAATATCGAAATAACATGTTTGACACAGAATCTTCAAAATTTTAAAGTAAACCATTTTTTCAATAGAAGGCATGCGCACTTTATATCATATATTTTAAAAAATTCCACCGAAGTGTCATGTCATCCATTTTTGTTGTTAGACATAAATATTATGTCATTAATGCCAGCTATAAAATACTGACATTTTGATCAGCTGATTTCGCAGATATCAAAGAAGCATTGTCTCATTTCTTTAACACAAAACCCGGCAACATCACCAGAGACAGTGGATTTTCCAGCTGATGGGACACAATCGGTTCCATGGCCCAGTGAATGGAAGAGCGGCCATGCTGTCAAAGCCCAGCCCAAGACAGGATCAATGAAACTCCTGGTGGAGGAGAAATCGTGTCGCGTTTTCACCAGAAATTCTCAGAATCTGCTCACAAGAGAGATAACCCCGTTTAAGTTGCGGTTCTTTGCGCGTGCTCCTCTTGAAACAGAACACAGCGACTGTACTTGCTAGAGTTTGGACCTCCCAGGATTTTGCTGGTGTTGTGTGATAACCATACCATTTGAAAAAAAAAATTAAATCATTGGTGTAAATGTTTGCAAAATCGGATTTTATCGGCCGATAGTTGTATTAGTAATGTTATTTTTTGGAAAATTTCTTCACAATTATACAGGGTCCGCAATAGCGTAGTGGTTAGCGTCTTCGCCTGTCAATCGGGTGACCGTGACTCGATTCTCAGACGTGTATTTTTTTTTTTAGTGAGTCTTTTTTATCAGGAATCAATCTGTTTATTTTTTTTTTAATCCAACAATAATAATGGGGAGTAAATCCAGGATTTTTTTTATTTATTTTTTTATTTAGTCAACATTAATACTGGCGGATAAATCCAAGCCGATATTGTTGGTGGATAAACCTGGGGTAGTATCCGCCGATAATGGGGGCAGAAAATGGCAGCCTTGCAAAATAACTTCAGCACGGATTATGACGACAGTAGAATTGTATTATGTCACCTATGAAAAACGGCTGGATGGTTTTCGCCTATGTCGCTGTCTGTGGTCGAAATTTTGGGCCGTTTTGTTTTCCTTTTAAATCTCGTTCCGACAATCTCCTGCTTTCGTGTGTCTTACGGCAAACCTGTAGTTCTGATAAATCAGCTCAATATAAAATTCTTCTGTGCCCTAATATAGTGCTGCGTTTGACAACGCGACAGAGATTTAAAGATACAAACAAGCAAGCGTTCTTCTCCTTTCTCTGTAAAACTGAATACCTAGCCAAGAAGAGTTTGGAGCTAAGGAGAAACACAATATTGACCGTATCTATCAGTATTTGAGTTTCATTATCAGTCGATAATAGAAATTACTGGAACTATTTTACGGTTTAATAGATGTAATAGGGCTTAAAACGTTGGCTCTTGCGATCGATATATCCAATATACAGAATGAACACTCAGCTGCAGTGTAGTCGCACTCTTGGCACTAAACTTGGTTACTGTATACATTTGGTCTAATCTACAACAACAAAAGTCGCGACTTTCAGCGCAGAAGAGTCTGATGAACACCATGTCCTTGTACTCAATGACAACAAGCCCACATATGCCATCGGAGCATTGGATTCATTTATTGGGAGACAGGGCTTTTAAATTCTGTTTATTCTGGCTCTAGAATATTCAATTTGCTAATAGATAGAATAAACAGATCCCAAATCTCCACCGACACAGCGTTGTCTGTTTACACGAGACTCTGTCTCCGGAGCTTCCAGGCGTCTTTATACATCACACAACAGATACAGTTCTGTTAAATAAAATCTTTACCGATTTATGATAGACTCTGCGGCCGAGTGTGCTACTCTCTCCCTGGCCCCCTGAGTGGTCGATGGCCGCTGCAAACCAATGGGAAGAATGGCCAAATTGGGAGAGTAAGCGCTCCACTAATCAAGCCGTTTAGTCTTCAGCTGGTTGGAGATTATGAGACGGATGAACGGACGTCAGTACAAACAAAGCAACCATCAGAATTTTTGCGCCCTCTAAGAGACTTATCGATTGGCTGGCCGGATGGGGCCATCTTACAAACCTTTACTGTACCCCGGCCCGCTGGAGGCCATGAGCAAGAGCTTTAAGCTAAGCATTCTGCTATGGTCTTAATACCAGCTCGTGAGCCCACCATCACTTGGCTGAATAAACAGATCAGCAGGTGGAGAGATACAACAAAGTGAACCATCATTTCAAGGAGATTTCAGGTCTTCCTGTCGGGTCACCCTAAGTCGACGGGCAAACATCTTCATTTATGACAAAATGGAAACTGTCTTAGTTCTGGGGCCAAATGGAAAAATAACAATGGCATTCATTGGCGACCAGAGCTCCTCAGCGTGGAGCTTGTTCTTCTTGCAGCTGTTTTCTCAGAGCTGAACTTAAAACATCGACCCCACGCCGTGCACTAGACTATTAATTTACAGCCAGCCTAAGAACAGATGTCGAGATAAAATGCTCCACAGTATCCTTGCTCAGACATGAACGTTTACCCTGAGTAAATGTAAAGAAATACCCAATTAAATCTTGGATCGACTGATATTAACAGTATGCATGCGAAGACATTATTCACTGCCAGAGAAGAAGACTTAAGAAAGAAAATGTTGACGTTTCTTCCATGACTCTGGGAAGTTTCAGACTCACAATCGCTCACACGCAAAATATCAGAGTGCACACATACAAAAAAAAACAAAACACACACAACAAAAAGGGAAGAGAGATTTATGTCTTTCTGATGGAATCATTTAACACCCTATTTTTCGTACTGTTGCTTGTCTGGGCTTCAGGTGGAGTCAGCAAAGTGTGAAGTACACAAATTATATAATAATGTTTCAAACTTGAAAATATCTTTTGTTTTTGGGGGGAAGGTGGGCGGGGGGGGGGGCGTTTCAGATATGCACTGTGGTTGCCTTATACGAGTGTTTTACGATAGACCAGTGAAGTTCAGCTAACGATGACACATGTTGGTGGAGTGCCCAAGCCATTCCACACTATGGCAGTGACTAGTCTGGTGGCGAACACTGAGACCGGAAGATGACCTCACACACAGAAAAGAACCGCTCATTAACACGGACACTTTTTCCCATTGTTTCACCAAACCTCCCACGTAGCCTTATGCGATTTCTGTGATCTTTGAGAAACACTGCTGTGGCATTTGAGGGGGGGGGGGGGGGGGGTTAGACGAAATTTCCGGAAATAGACGTGAGCCTGCGGGGTTCAATATTGTACTGTTTGCCCTGGAAAACGATCTTAAGCACGTTCTCTGCTTGATGATGCTACTAAACAAGGACAAACAGCTTCGGGTCATACCTGAACTTCACAGCTGCACTAAAATAGAAAGACTACAGTGAAATAGAACAGCCACGACGATCCCAAAGTTTCATCCAAACATGAAACATTTCTAGGGCAGCTCTCATTCGTCAACACCGCATAAGAACAGCTTAACTCCTCTTTTTAGAAATTTTCTGTCACCAGTAACGTTAGGGGAGCGATCACTTCCAGACGTTATGACAATATTCATAAAAATATCAGGTGGAGAGAGCAGAAACAAATCTATGACTGAACGAGAACAGAATTGTAAATTTTATATTACAGTAGCAGAATGTAACAACCATCTCAGTATAGCAGCCATGGCGTGTCGTTTTGTTCAGATCAAGGACCCGAAGAAATTCTTCATCCCCACCACCCCCTCGCTCCTCCTCACTACCCTACCCAAAAACCTGATCCCCTGCTCCCAGATTTTCGGCTTGCATAAACATGTTATAGATTTCCTACATAGATTTCCCGAGCAGACGTTTTTGACAAATATCCTACACAGGTTTTCTTGACAGACCTCCAATGCACACTCGGTAGACGGAATTCCTGGGCAGGTTTGCTGAACAGACTTCGTGGAAAGACTTTTTCCGTTTGTCTGTGGAGACAGACTTTCACCGGACGGACATAATTTGACAGAGTTCTCTAGACACATTTCCAAACAGACTATCTGGACAGATTTCATTGAAAGGCTTCCCGGGCAGACAGTTTTGACAGACTTCCGTACAGATTTCCTGTAATGGTTTTTTATTGTCACAGAAAATACCATGTTTAGAAAGGGGACACAAATTCATGGGTGAATGAGAACACAGGTGTACACATTTTACAGTAATCATTGTTATAGCTGAGACATCTCTAAATTTTCTGAGCCACTATATTTCTATATGCCCGGCGCTGTCACTATGGACGTTATGAATCTCAGTCCGACTTTCCCAAAACCGCAACAAATACATCAGCCCGGCGGCATCCCCAACTTGAACCTCAGTAGAGCTACGTTCCTGGTCCCCATTTCCAGGAGAGCTAACCTAATTGAATTAACCATGTCCCTGGCCATCACTGGGACCTTCATAACAAGGGGGAGACAATGAACTAGGGGACAGAGCTCTTGCAAGGTCACATTCTGAGACTTGTTAATTTAAATTGAATCACGGGAACGATGGCCAAGGAATGATAGATGGACTTATCTGAGAAAATTTGCTTCTGTTTATTTTACAGGATAAATGGCTTTATCTAATATACCTCACCGCTTTGTAAACTAACTGTCTGGGCCTGTATTTGCAGGTCACGGTCTGACTAACACTAAGCTTAAAAATCATATTTTTTATGACAAACTGAATGATTTGCCAGGGAGAGGACAGTGCACATTGAAAAAAACACAAGTTTGAAGAAAATGATTAATGTATCCTGGCGTGGTATACCCTAAACGTACGATTCAAACTAAACAACTTTGAAATAACAGCAACACTCCTTCCAAAGGTACGTTTATCATAAAAAGAAAAATCACAAACTGTGATATTTCTGTGCAAAACCAGAGTCATTTTGGTTGGTCCAAAAATACGGGTTTAAACACAAAATCAAATATTTCCCTTTAAAAAATGGAGACACTGTTGTATATGAATATGGCTGTCTGTTCTGTTGTCTTGTTTAGTTTTTATCATGATCGAAACAATGATTATAAATTCATTTATATGACTTGGTATACAAACTGGACTGTACCAGTAATCAGTGAAAGGTGTGATAGGTCTATGATATATTTGTGATCAAGTGTCATGAAACCTGAACTTTTTGAAACTGTTCACTAGTGCTACTGAAGGTCTCGGCGACCGGGAAGAAGAAACCTTTAATGAGTGTCTTATGACCAGCGGTTCAGTGTGGTATCCATTTCCGTGATAACTGATCACTATTTTAGGGACTGAAATCCCTAAACCCTTGCTTCCCGGACAGCTGGACATGAAAGACAACGAATTGAGAAAATGGGTGAGGAAGAGGCGAGGGTAACCTGTCTGTGAGTTTTCGTGCCAGGAACGAGAAAACAGGAGAGAGAAAAGGAAGAAAGTACCATCTCGTGGAAATATAGAGCGGAAGGACTGATAATGAAATGGAAATTAAGTCGACTGTGAGCCCAGATTTTCACAGTCTGTTGAATTACTTTTGGATGGCCCACTTTTTTTCATTGGCTTTCCTGGTGCCCAGTCCCTTCCCCGGGCTCACCGTAAACCCGGCCTTAGCTGACAGCCTCTAGAATTGGTCATCATATTTTACTTCAGATACTATTGAAATTGTCTTTTGTTGACATTTTAAAAAGAATGGCGTTTCATTTGTGTGCCTTTGCAAACGTCAGAACTGGTCAGTTTAGTTTCATTTCTTTCGTCGTCATGGACTGATTACGATGCGAATTGAATAACCTTTAAAGCGGGAAATGGAAACGTGTAGATCACTCTTACTTGTAAACTTAAAATGATGCTGTCCGTCTCCGAGCAATTCTATTTGGTGGACTCCTCCGAACTCTTGTAAGTGAATTACGGACTGTCTCGGTTTTGGAGCTTTGTTGGGAGAGAACTACAGTCAAACTTGTACTTCTCAACGAACGACCATTTATAGTTTTAATTATGTGAGTGAAGTCGAAACGCAAAGAGAAGTGAATGACAGAAGGGGCGGGGTGGACGGGGTTGGGGGGGGGGGTGTGTGTGTGACAACTTAAGGGCTGGAAAAATATAATGACACGCCCAGTCATGTTTACGTACATACTAAGGAAACGGCTGGAGAAGCTTCTAAATCGTGTGGGCTAGACCAGCTGTTCTTTACATGCGTGAATGTATCACATTTGCAAAGGAGAAAGAGAGAGTGGCGATGAATCAGTTACAGAGAAGACTTCGAAACTGAATGCCCCGTCAATATCTAATCTTAACAAATTGCTGACAAATGTTTATGCTTGCTGTTTTCTAGCAGTGACACAAGACAGATCGATCGTTTTTAATAAACAAGATTCTTGTTTTCCCATCACAGGTGGTAGCGGTCGTTGCAAGAATGCTAGATGGGAATTCATAATGCTTTTCTTTTGTCCAAATAGATTATTTGAAATTCTACAATTATGATTTTGCCCTGCCAGCAAACTTGTTTTCCTTTTCCCTGTGGGAGTTTTGCGTTATCCAGACCTACTTCACCAAGATCCCATTCCCTAACACACACACACCAGCCCCACTCTCACCACCACCCCACCGCCTCGGCGCTGAAGGAGTGGAAACATGAAATTTTTGAAGTTGTGCTTTACATTTGCTGAAGTTTTGAGTGATTCTGTGCAAAAATTTATTCAGCATTTCGACCCTGTAGATGAGGTCTGAAGAAATCTCGGCCTTCCCTACACCCACTCAACTCTCCATCCATTTTCACTGGCAGAAAGCAAACTGTAACTTCACACGGTAAGACTACTATTTGTGTGTGTGAATTTATGTGCATTTGTTTCAAAAATTTTAATAAGAGCAGCAAAGGAGTAAGGTCACACATAGCCAATTTTAAATGACTAACTGACAGAAGTCCAGCTGGGATGGAAAGAGATCTACTGTAGAAATTCTCTGGCGGTAAATGTCCAGTTTATATAAAATATGATTTTTTTTTTCTGCCTCTGTTTATGGGTTAGAAATGTTTTTCACGACTGACTCATGGTTTTCCTTCAAAATTGATTATTAAAGCGGAGGCTCCTGGTGAAGGAACTTCAAATCTAAGGGGGCGAATTTTAGTCAGAGAACGAATTGCGGAGAATTTCAGTCAGGGACCCGAGACTGAGAGAGAATGACTTGTATAGTCTCTAATATCAAATGAAAACCAATATACACAGCTGAAGCCGTTCCGTGCCTCAAATTGCAAAACAACAGCCCATGTGGCTGGATGCCAGGGTTATTGCCACATAAAATAAATTAGTTACACAGGCTCAGCTAGTACTTTCACCCTTCCCAATAATATACTTGGCTAAATATGCCTTTTTGGTGCTTTTACGGATATATTGACTTGGCAATTTGTGAACTTTGTGTACATTCGTGAGCATGGTGATCTACGACTTGTTTCATGGTTTTCTAGTTTAGTTTCTCTGTATGCGTGCCAAAAGTGGACCATAAAATCAAATGTAAGGTTTAGTGTGGCGGGGATTTCGTTCTTACGCATTTTCCCCCTTCGTTGACACTAAGTAAATCGCTTTTGGCCTTCCCAATAACATAATAATCAAATTTAAAGTTTTATAATCCACCGAAATAAGGAATTTTTTTTTTTTTTTTTTTGCTTTTAATTGCTAGTGGTAGAAAAATTTAGTTTCATAATTTGTTTCAGTCCTTAGCAATGTGTAAGTGTAATCGTAAAAAAAAAAAAAATTATTACAGAGCAATTCAAAACATCGAAAGAATTGAGGAAACCTGGAGGAATGTGGCCCGGGAATCAGAACGGCTTCCTACAACATTCCAACAAAATATTGTTTAGTTCCAATTTCACAGCAATTTCGGGTTTGTCACTAACCAAACTTGTTCACCGCTATTTCACGAACGTGAATAATTGATTGAACCAAATGCAAACAAAAACTGAAACTAAAATAAAATGAAATATTCGGCCCTTAATAAATAAATATGATAAACGGAGACGAGTATATCAGTTTAAATCATGTTTATATCACGAAAGGTAAATTACCACCGGCTCACCACTTAGTGACTAGAGGATCCGTTTGTTTGGTTTCTGAACTATGATACTAAATGATCGTTCGGTAAAGTGTGGTCTTCATTATCGTGGCTACTGCCATCCCTACTGACATACAGAATTGTAAACTTGAACTTCTGTAAATCTGTAAAATACCGAGCAGATTAGTTACCTTCAACAAATCAGCAAAACATGAATCAGATCAGGTGAATGGGAACAGCACGTGCACGAGACGTTTGCCAATAGCCGAGCAGAGGGAATTGTCTGCAAACATGCTCTTGACACGACCGATTTAGATCTATACTTACTCAAATGAAAAACTTCATCATTCAGATTTAGGGTAGACATTTCCCTGACCGGACACGCGGAGGCGGGGTGGGTTTTTTCAACTAAAACCCATTAAAAACTAAGGGTCTCCCGTAGTAGAAGCCGAGGGAATCTTTTATTCAAAGAAAATTTGCCATAAGATTCATCACGGTAAGTTTCAGTTGATTAATTTCTTTCAGGGCCAAATGTATGGAAGGAGAATCAATAACTGAAAATTTGCTTTCCGTCATTTTGCTCTTTTATCTCTCTAATAATTTATCTTGTTTTTCTTTGGTTTTGTTTTGCTTTTCTGTGATCCTTATTATCCTTTGGAATAGTGTAGGGAAATGATATTTATCATTTCATGATTACCTCTGGTACATCATAATGAACGACTGTGTCCCTAAGGCAAAAGGGCAGTCCACTGTTTGACGTTTACTACATCTCACAGACTGTAAGGAGTACCTCTCGTATCCGCAGAGCGGTTGAGGGCACCACAGCTGATGGCAAAATTCCATATCATTCTGCAAAGCAATAGTTATATCGTAAAGTTGGACGACTTTCGTTCTCCACGGCTGCTGAGGGGATTCCCCAGAGAAATGGTTCACGTGTGTCAGTGAGTGCAGCCAATGGCGAGAAACACACATCAGTCTAGGGCTCTATACCACGCAGAAGACACGGCAACATAAATGAGAAACGAGGAGTGGAGCCCATCCACATTAATTTCCTATGATACCCTAAGTACAGGCCAAAGTAACATCATTGTTGGAAGCAATACTTAAAGCTGTCCACTTGGTGGTGGCCACAACGTCACTTCACCAGCACCTCATTACTCTGTGATCCCAACATCATACGTGTTAAGAGCCTGCAGTCATATTTAATCAGTGAGAAGTCGATAAAAGCTCATCCAGTGTTCACGACCAAGAAAGCTTTTAAAGAAATGATTACATCCATTAACCACGTTAAAAAGTTTAATCCAGTGGCTAAAGATGAATATTCCATATCTGTGGCCATTGCGTCAATCCATCGTGCTATTCTGCCCTGGAAATCTGCTGTTTGTCTTCCGGTTTTTCGGGGTTTTTCTACTGATGCTTTTGGTTTGAAAATATCGGGGTTTTTCTACTGATGCTTTTGGTTTGAAAATATGTAAACAAGTGTACAAAGAAACACGCATACCAATGTTGATTTTCAGATTCCCTTTACCCCACCAGGATCAACATGGTAATAAACTGATCAGCACCCCAGAAATAGCTGAAAAGTCCAGTCGGTGAGAGACGGGGGAAGGTGAAAGAAGGACCAGAGACAGCCTAGTTGAAGAGGACTGCAGCTCTCTACATCATCGTGTGGTGGCGTTCATTTTAATATATGATAAATCTCTACACTACAGGAAATCGTCATTCCCGATCTTTATGGGGGATGAGGTGGGCAAAAAAACAGAAAAAAATATCAATCATTATACAAGGTTTGAAAGAGCCAATACTATACTCCAAGAATTTTTAAAACTGACCAACTTTATCTATCTATCTATCTATCTATCTATCTATCTATCTATCTATCTATCTATCTATCTATCTATCTATCTATCTATCTATCTACCTATCTATCTATCTATCTGTCGGTCTGTCTGCCTGCCTGCCTGCCTGCCTGCCTAACTATCTATATGTCTGTCTGTCTATCTATCTATCTGTCTATCTATCTATCTATCTATCTATCTATCTATCTATCTATCTATCTATCTATCTATCTATCTATCTGTCTGTCTGTCTGTCTGTCGTCTGTCTATCTATCTATCTATCTGTCTGTCTGCCAGCCTGCCTGCGTGCCTACCTATCTATATGTCTGTCTGTCTATCTATCTATCTATCTATCTATCTATCTATCTATCTATCTATCTATCTATCTATCTATCTATCTATCTATCTATCTCAGATACACATATATTCACAAACTTTCTTCCTTCTTTCTCTCCCACACATACTCTGGCTATTCCTCGCGTACAATCTCTTCGCTCCTCTCGTCCGTCTATATCTCCTCCTTTCACATCAGTGTCTCTCTCGCTGCCGTAGAAGTTATTACCTTGATGCATTTGCGATTTGCTAATGGAACATAGCGTATTCAACCTAATGTGGTCCCTGCCGCACAACTGGTATGCCAACAAGAATAAGTGGTGACACAGATAAAAAAAAAAAAAAAAAGCTTTTATCATAATGGCGGAAACGAAACAATTTTTTTTGTAAACGCTTCGACATCTTTCTTGTTGCTATTGTTAAAAGAAAGACACAGAGAGAGAGAATGTATGTACAACGATGATTATACATGATTATGGTAACAATTAAGATACAGCATTAAGTTTTATAATACAACATACAAAAAATGTGTTTTAATATTAAAACAATAACATGACAAAACGATGATAAAGAATAATGAATAAGATATAGTAAATAAGACACGTTTTTGCCTCATTTCAACAAATGTTGGAATTGTTGTTGTATTTCGTTATGCTTGCTACCTTTACGCCCGTATTCGATAAATTGATTGAAAAATGATTATTTTAGTAACGTGTTAAGAAAACCTTTTAAGCCTTCTTATCCTCGTTGTTTTTTTTTCACATGTTTTATTGTTGTTGATGATTTTGTTTTCAATTTTGTTAGTGTAACCTTTACTTTCATAATTATGTGTACTGTATTATGAAGTCTGGAAACACTTTTCTTCTTCTTCTTCCACGTGACCTTTCAGGATTTTATTATGAGTCACCTGAGAATTTTCACGTAGCTGACCAAGAGGCATTATCCAAGACCCACTACGCGTAGTGTATTACTAAGTCTCCTCCACCTACCCCCATGCCGCTGGTCTTGCAAGCAGTTCTGTTCCAAGTCCGAGGGTTCTCAATTATAATCATGTTTATCCTGATCCTCCAATCTTCAGATATTCGAGAAGATTGTGGTATGATTTGACTGGGACGGAGAAATAATGGATTATCCAACACTTTCTGTCCTCCATTTGCCTGAAACAGGCGTGCATCATATATCAGAACCCTTCTCTATCTATCTGTGGGCATTCTGAGATTCAGCTAACAAAGATACCCCCCTCCTCCTCCCCCCCCCCTCTCTCTCTCTCTCTCTCTCTCTCTCTCTCTCTCTCTCTCTCTCCCTCTCTCTCTCTCTCTCTCTCTCTCTCTCTCTCTGTCTGTCCTGTCTATCTATCTCTATCTCTCTTTCTCTTTCTCTCTCTCTCTGTGTCTATCTCTCTCTCTTTCTCTCTCCACCATCCCATTTTTAAATTAATGTTAGCCCCAGATGACTGATGACTTCCTCCAACTGCCCCCCTCCCCAGCCATCCACCTATCTCCGCCCACAAGATCGGCCCTTCATCAGCTAAAAAATCCATTTCATTTTCCACAATGACGTGAATTAACTACAAAATGTCAGTCAAACTAAAATTCGATGACAGCGTTTGCCGCTATTCTCACAACTGAATGCAAAGACCCGGGACGTTGGGCAGGGCAGGGCCATATAAAACTCCGAACATTCCTACGAGCTCCCCACGGGCTGGTGGTTCAAGTCTGTGTAAAGTAGTGGTTCTCAACCTTTTTCAGGCTCCTAATTTTCTTCCACCCCCCTCCCCCCTCTAAACCCCATTCCCTACTTAAACCCAACAAATACATTTCACAAGACGACAGACTGCACACAAATTATGACGTAAAGTTTTTCAATGCCTAATTGATGGCAATAGGCGTGTTGATTATTCATAATGAAACAGAAAGCTTTTTCACTATCAAAGCACTAAGAAAAATAGGCCTTTTCTATTTATAAAAGCCACCTGGGCGTGCTGTTGAACAAGTCAGTGGCTAACCCGTGCTTGTCCCAAAATCGCTCCCCCCCCCCACCCCTCTTGCGTTGTTTCCGCTCCTTTGTCTCCCCTTTCTTTGGTATCATCCCCACACCAGGAAATCAAAATCACCCCCTACCCCTTCGGGGGGGGGGGCGATATCGCCCATGTTGAGAACCACTGGTCTAAAGTTTGCAGCAAAATGGTGTTTTCCTTTCTCTCGTCAATGGTATTCTTCATATAGATCTAGATTTCGATTCAGGTTGGGGATCAGAGATCCTGTCACATGAAGTTTATTCTCTCCGGATATACATTTTTGAGATCCCTTGCACACATGGACGAGGAACATTTGAAATCTGAAATAATCTGAAATTATTGTTGCTCTTCTATTGTTTAGTTAAGATCTAATTTTTCAGAAATGCAAAACTACATTTTACAATTTACTTCATTATTAGAATGCGCACTCTCTGCAACTTTCAGCACATTCTTGGCTCACGAATGCAAGACAACGAACAACATGAACAGATTTCAGGTGGATTTCAAAAGTTCACGATTGGAATGACCCACTTTGTCCGCGCTTCAATTCCTCACTAGAGAACGCATTTGACAAAGAAGTAAAGTAAACATCAGCAATATTGTCAAAAAACCCTTAAAAAAAGAAAAAAGCCAGAAGTTTCCAGACGTGGTTTTTCACGGATATTTAGGACAAAGATTGTGCATTTGGTAATAAAGGCAACAGATTTGCATAATTGTTGTAGATGAACGTGCCAATAATTGTGGATCTAGAACCACCTCATCAGATGACCTCGATCACCTCAAACTGGCTCAGATTTCTTTGCTAGAAAAACTTAAAGAAAGGAGGATTTTTTTTATTTTTTAAATTTTTAATAGGCATGCTCCACAGACCTTTTGTAATGACCATTTAACTTTCCATGGTGACCCTCAAATTGACCAATGGACATTACGACACCAAAGCTGTGAATCATTGATATTTTCCATATTTGATAATAAGATTTGAAATAGGAAATCAGTATGTGCTCATATATCCATTGTGAGTGGTCAGGCTGACCACAGGCCACTTAAACTGACCAAAATGACCACGTTCGACAATGTTTAAATTTATCACATTCTGGAAGATTAGACATGTTTCATCAGTATTGTGGCAAGCTAAATCTAATGCTAAAATTTTATAAAAAATTTACGCGCTGACCTTTGATTAAGTGAAGTGACAATCTAACTGACCAGTGGTCATTATAAAACCAAATCTGTGACGTTTTGTGGAGGCGGTCAAAGAACATCCCCGTTCATCTTACAAGCAGACGCGCATATTTCAGGACGTTGCAGGCAGGAAAATACCTGTCGACATACTATAACTGAATGAATACCCACAGACTGTCTAATGAGTTTTATATATAATACTTATTCATTTGCGAGAGACATGCTACAGTTTGGGTCTCGCGGTCTAACCTCTTTGTTGGTGTGGCTGACATTTTTCACCTCAACGGTAATGAGGTGTTTACTAGAGCCTTTGCATTCTTCTCGGCAGCCCCACTTAATTAATTAGTTCTTGGCAAAATTTTGACACGTTTAGCAGACGTGTCCAGTTCGTGATGAGGCGACCTTTTAGGCTAAAAGTTCTCTTCGGTGGCCATTTATTGAACTCACCAGTACTCTATTTGCCATGTGCCATGAAGACCTTTCTACCAGTCATATAATGTATTTGTTTTTTCACCATACCAGAAGGCAGTCTGATAGCGTTTGAAATATTTGTGTGATATCACAATATGAGCCTCAAGCTGCCAAACTATAAGACAGTGACTCCTCGGGCATTAACTATTTGGATGCTGTGTGCACTGAAATGTTCCTGAAATTCTTCCCATTCCAAAACCAAACCAAAAATATTTCCAGAGTTGTGCAAAGCAAAGTGAGCAACAGACCGAATGGCAAATCGCGTGTACAGTCCTGATATTTTTCTTGTGACCTTCATGAAAGGCATTTAAGGCATGACGCCACATCCTTGTGACAGCTTCTTCCTGCCCACGTAGGGAAAGGAAGTGGCTATTTTCACGACATGTCGTGGAAATCGCCTCCGTGAAGTTTTCCACGACATGTCGTGGAAATGGCCTTGGTGAAGATTTTCACGACGTTTCACGACTTAATACAGCTACCCCAGCCCCTTTTCGCCTGATTAGTCAATCTGACTACCGCCCAATTGATACAAACTGACTAGACCCTCACGCCCCCCAGGTTCCGACCTCCCGCTCAGTGGGGGCCGCCATTTTGAGCCAGAAAACGGTAAGCTCTGATTGGATGAAAAACGTGTCGTGAAAAAATCTCTCCACGCTTTTTCCACGATATGTCGTGTGCCTAGACACTTCGGTAGGGAAATGGTGAGATTCACTAGTTGGTTTGAAGTTGCCCTGTCATTTATTGTTACATTCTCAAAATGTGTAGTGCAAGCCCGTGTACTTTCGTGAGCTAGGGTCTCTTGTCACGGTTTTCAGAAAGCCTGACCAGTCCCTGGGCATCTTGGAAGTGGGAATGACTCCTCTTTGGATCAGAGTTCCACGTTTCTCACTGGTCTTTAGGGTAAAATCATGATATCTTTCAAAAAGGATATTTACCGGAGCAACCCCCCCCCCCCACCTTTCTTTTTCCTTTAAGTTATGGTACAATGGCATATTTTGAATAATCGAAAACGGTTGAGCTGCCCGTTGTAAGTAGCATCTGAACAACGGCTGACCTATCGACAATCGGGCAAGTAATATTTGTCGTTTCTTTGCTTGCGGAATATGTTCTGGTGGACATCGCAGCAAACTGGATTTGTTATCACACTTTAGCATGCGGCCTTCTGCTGCTAAGGGTGGAGGGTATGCTTGATTTTTGTGAGTAAAAAACTTAACCAAATCCACACCTTGACTCTGGCATACAATGTACCGCTGAGAAAAGGGGCTGCACTGTCGGGTACAGACGGGACATAACAAGTTTTAACTGAACACTTACACCACGCCTTACACTAATTTTGAATGAAAGGGGCCATAACTCATGCACAATTTGACTTTCCCAGTTTTGGAAAAACGCTCTTCATGTATGTCTTCAATGACTCTACTACTATATGCACGCTGGGCGTCTGAACTTCTGTGTCATGTATGTCTTCAATGACTCGACTACTATATGCACGCTGGGCGTCTGAACTTCTGTGTCATGTATGTCTTCAATGACTCTACTACTATATGCACGCTGGGCGTCTGAACTTCTGTGTCATGTATGTCTTCAATGACTCTACTACTATATGCACGCTGGGCGTCTGAACTTCTGTGTCATGTATGTCTTCAATGACTCGACTACTATATGCACGCTGGGCGTCTGAACTTCTGTGTCATGTATGTCTTCAATGACTCTACTACTATATGCACGCTGGGCGTCTGAACTTCTGTGTCATGTATGTCTTCAATGACTCTACTACTATATGCACGCTGGGCGTCTGAACTTCTGTGTCATGTATGTCTTCAATGACTCTACTACTATATGCACGCTGGGCGTCTGAACTTCTGTGTCATGTATGTCTTCAATGACTCTACTACTATATGCACGCTGGGCGTCTGAACTTCTGTGTCATGTATGTCTTCAATGACTCTACTACTATATGCACGCTGGGCGTCTGAACTTCTGTGTCATGTATGTCTTCAATGACTCTACTACTATATGCACGCTGGGCGTCTGAACTTCTGTGTCATGTATGTCTTCAATGACTCTACTACTATATGCACGCTGGGCGTCTGAAGTTCTGTGTCATGTATGTCTTCAATGACTCTACTACTATATGCACGCTGGGCGTCTGAAGTTCTGTGTCATGTATGTCTTCAATGACTCTACTACTATATGCACGCTGGGCGTCTGAAGTTCTGTGTCATGTATGTCTTCAATGACTCTACTACTATATGCACGCTGGGCGTCTGAAGTTCTGTGTCATGTATGTCTTCAATGACTCTACTACTATATGCACGCTGGGCGTCTGAAGTTCTGTGTCATGTATGTCTTCAATGACTCGACTACTATATGCACGCTGGGCGTCTGAACTTCTGTGTCATGTATGTCTTCAATGACTCTACTACTATATGCACGCTGGGCGTCTGAACTTCTGTGTCATGTATGTCTTCAATGACTCTACTACTATATGCACGCTGGGCGTCTGAACTTCTGTGTCATGTTTGTCTTCAATGACTCTACTACTATATGCACGCTGGGCGTCTGAACTTCTGTGTCATGTATGTCTTCAATGACTCGACTACTATATGCACGCTGGGCGTCTGAAGTTCTGTGTCATGTATGTCTTCAATGACTCTACTACTATATGCACGCTGGGCGTCTGAACTTCTGTGTCATGTTTGTCTTCAATGACTCGACTACTATATGCACGCTGGGCGTCTGAAGTTCTGTGTCATGTATGTCTTCAATGACTCGACTACTATATGCACGCTGGGCGTCTGAACTTCTGTGTCATGTATGTCTTCAATGACTCTACTACTATATGCACGCTGGGCGTCTGAACTTCTGTGTCATGTATGTCTTCAATGACTCTACTACTATATGCACGCTGGGCGTCTGAACTTCTGTGTCATGTATGTCTTCAATGACTCTACTACTATATGCACGCTGGGCGTCTGAACTTCTGTGTCATGTATGTCTTCAATGACTCTACTACTATATGCACGCTGGGCGTCTGAACTTCTGTGTCATGTATGTCTTCAATGACTCTACTACTATATGCACGCTGGGCGTCTGAACTTCTGTGTCATGTATGTCTTCAATGACTCGACTACTATATGCACGCTGGGCGTCTGAACTTCTGTGTCATGTATGTCTTCAATGACTCTACTACTATATGCACGCTGGGCGTCTGAACTTCTGTGTCATGTATGTCTTCAATGACTCTACTACTATATGCACGCTGGGCGTCTGAACTTCTGTGTCATGTATGTCTTCAATGACTCTACTACTATATGCACGCTGGGCGTCTGAACTTCTGTGTCATGTATGTCTTCAATGACTCTACTACTATATGCACGCTGGGCGTCTGAAGTTCTGTGTCATGTATGTCTTCAATGACTCGACTACTATATGCACGCTGGGCGTCTGAACTTCTGTGTCATGTATGTCTTCAATGACTCTACTACTATATGCACGCTGGGCGTCTGAACTTCTGTGTCATGTATGTCTTCAATGACTCTACTACTATATGCACGCTGGGCGTCTGAAGTTCTGTGTCATGTATGTCTTCAATGACTCTACTACTATATGCACGCTGGGCGTCTGAACTTCTGTGTCATGTATGTCTTCAATGACTCTACTACTATATGCACGCTGGGCGTCTGAACTTCTGTGTCATGTATGTCTTCAATGACTCTACTACTATATGCACGCTGGGCGTCTGAACTTCTGTGTCATGTATGTCTTCAATGACTCTACTACTATATGCACGCTGGGCGTCTGAACTTCTGTGTCATGTATGTCTTCAATGACTCTACTACTATATGCACGCTGGGCGTCTGAACTTCTGTGTCATGTATGTCTTCAATGACTCTACTACTATATGCACGCTGGGCGTCTGAACTTCTGTGTCATGTATGTCTTCAATGACTCTACTACTATATGCACGCTGGGCGTCTGAACTTCTGTGTCATGTATGTCTTCAATGACTCTACTACTATATGCACGCTGGGCGTCTGAAGTTCTGTGTCATGTATGTCTTCAATGACTCTACTACTATATGCACGCTGGGCGTCTGAAGTTCTGTGTCATGTATGTCTTCAATGACTCTACTACTATATGCACGCTGGGCGTCTGAAGTTCTGTGTCATGTATGTCTTCAATGACTCTACTACTATATGCACGCTGGGCGTCTGAAGTTCTGTGTCATGTATGTCTTCAATGACTCTACTACTATATGCACGCTGGGCGTCTGAAGTTCTGTGTCATGTATGTCTTCAATGACTCTACTACTATATGCACGCTGGGCGTCTGAAGTTCTGTGTCATGTATGTCTTCAATGACTCTACTACTATATGCACGCTGGGCGTCTGAAGTTCTGTGTCATGTATGTCTTCAATGACTCTACTACTATATGCACGCTGGGCGTCTGAAGTTCTGTGTCATGTATGTCTTCAATGACTCTACTACTATATGCACGCTGGGCGTCTGAAGTTCTGTGTCATGTATGTCTTCAATGACTCTACTACTATATGCACGCTGGGCGTCTGAAGTTCTGTGTCATGTATGTCTTCAATGACTCTACTACTATATGCACGCTGGGCGTCTGAAGTTCTGTGTCATGTATGTCTTCAATGACTCTACTACTATATGCACGCTGGGCGTCTGAAGTTCCTGGGCGTCTGAAGTTCTGTGTCATGTATGTCTTCAATGACTCTACTACTATATGCACGCTGGGCGTCTGAAGTTCTGTGTCATGTATGTCTTCAATGACTCTACTACTATATGCACGCTGGGCGTCTGAAGTTCTGTGTCATGTATGTCTTCAATGACTCTACTACTATATGCACGCTGGGCGTCTGAAGTTCTGTGTCATGTATGTCTTCAATGACTCTACTACTATATGCACGCTGGGCGTCTGAAGTTCTGTGTCATGTATGTCTTCAATGACTCTACTACTATATGCACGCTGGGCGTCTGAAGTTCTGTGTCATGTATGTCTTCAATGACTCTACTACTATATGCACGCTGGGCGTCTGAACTTCTGTGTCATGTATGTCTTCAATGACTCGACTACTATATGCACGCTGGGCGTCTGAACTTCTGTGTCATGTATGTCTTCAATGACTCTACTACTATATGCACGCTGGGCGTCTGAAGTTCTGTGTCATGTATGTCTTCAATGACTCTACTACTATATGCACGCTGGGCGTCTGAACTTCTGTGTCATGTATGTCTTCAATGACTCTACTACTATATGCACGCTGGGCGTCTGAAGTTCTGTGTCATGTATGTCTTCAATGACTCTACTACTATATGCACGCTGGGCGTCTGAACTTCTGTGTCATGTATGTCTTCAATGACTCTACTACTATATGCACGCTGGGCGTCTGAACTTCTGTGTCATGTATGTCTTCAATGACTCTACTACTATATGCACGCTGGGCGTCTGAAGTTCTGTGTCATGTATGTCTTCAATGACTCTACTACTATATGCACGCTGGGCGTCTGAACTTCTGTGTCATGTATGTCTTCAATGACTCTACTACTATATGCACGCTGGGCGTCTGAAGTTCTGTGTCATGTATGTCTTCAATGACTCTACTACTATATGCACGCTGGGCGTCTGAACTTCTGTGTCATGTATGTCTTCAATGACTCTACTACTATATGCACGCTGGGCGTCTGAAGTTCTGTGTCATGTATGTCTTCAATGACTCTACTACTATATGCACGCTGGGCGTCTGAAGTTCTGTGTCATGTATGTCTTCAATGACTCTACTACTATATGCACGCTGGGCGTCTGAAGTTCTGTGTCATGTATGTCTTCAATGACTCTACTACTATATGCACGCTGGGCGTCTGAGACTTCTGTGTCATGTATGTCTTCAATGACTCTACTACTATATGCACGCTGGGCGTCTGAACTTCTGTGTCATGTATGTCTTCAATGACTCTACTACTATATGCACGCTGGGCGTCTGAAGTTCTGTGTCATGTATGTCTTCAATGACTCTACTACTATATGCACGCTGGGCGTCTGAACTTCTGTGTCATGTATGTCTTCAATGACTCGACTACTATATGCACGCTGGGCGTCTGAAGTTCTGTGTCATGTATGTCTTCAATGACTCTACTACTATATGCACGCTGGGCGTCTGAAGTTCTGTGTCATGTATGTCTTCAATGACTCTACTACTATATGCACGCTGGGCGTCTGAACTTCTGTGTCATGTATGTCTTCAATGACTCTACTACTATATGCACGCTGGGCGTCTGAAGTTCTGTGTCATGTATGTCTTCAATGACTCTACTACTATATGCACGCTGGGCGTCTGAACTTCTGTGTCATGTATGTCTTCAATGACTCTACTACTATATGCACGCTGGGCGTCTGAACTTCTGTGTCATGTATGTCTTCAATGACTCTACTACTATATGCACGCTGGGCGTCTGAAGTTCTGTGTCATGTATGTCTTCAATGACTCTACTACTATATGCACGCTGGGCGTCTGAACTTCTGTGTCATGTATGTCTTCAATGACTCTACTACTATATGCACGCTGGGCGTCTGAAGTTCTGTGTCATGTATGTCTTCAATGACTCTACTACTATATGCACGCTGGGCGTCTGAACTTCTGTGTCATGTATGTCTTCAATGACTCTACTACTATATGCACGCTGGGCGTCTGAAGTTCTGTGTCATGTATGTCTTCAATGACTCTACTACTATATGCACGCTGGGCGTCTGAACTTCTGTGTCATGTATGTCTTCAATGACTCTACTACTATATGCACGCTGGGCGTCTGAAGTTCTGTGTCATGTATGTCTTCAATGACTCTACTACTATATGCACGCTGGGCGTCTGAACTTCTGTGTCATGTATGTCTTCAATGACTCTACTACTATATGCACGCTGGGCGTCTGAACTTCTGTGTCATGTATGTCTTCAATGACTCTACTACTATATGCACGCTGGGCGTCTGAAGTTCTGTGTCATGTATGTCTTCAATGACTCTACTACTATATGCACGCTGGGCGTCTGAACTTCTGTGTCATGTATGTCTTCAATGACTCGACTACTATATGCACGCTGGGCGTCTGAAGTTCTGTGTCATGTATGTCTTCAATGACTCTACTACTATATGCACGCTGGGCGTCTGAACTTCTGTGTCATGTATGTCTTCAATGACTCTACTACTATATGCACGCTGGGCGTCTGAAGTTCTGTGTCATGTATGTCTTCAATGACTCTACTACTATATGCACGCTGGGCGTCTGAAGTTCTGTGTCATGTATGTCTTCAATGACTCTACTACTATATGCACGCTGGGCGTCTGAACTTCTGTGTCATGTATGTCTTCAATGACTCTACTACTATATGCACGCTGGGCGTCTGAAGTTCTGTGTCATGTATGTCTTCAATGACTCTACTACTATATGCACGCTGGGCGTCTGAACTTCTGTGTCATGTATGTCTTCAATGACTCTACTACTATATGCACGCTGGGCGTCTGAACTTCTGTGTCATGTATGTCTTCAATGACTCTACTACTATATGCACGCTGGGCGTCTGAACTTCTGTGTCATGTATGTCTTCAATGACTCTACTACTATATGCACGCTGGGCGTCTGAAGTTCTGTGTCATGTATGTCTTCAATGACTCTACTACTATATGCACGCTGGGCGTCTGAACTTCTGTGTCATGTATGTCTTCAATGACTCTACTACTATATGCACGCTGGGCGTCTGAACTTCTGTGTCATGTATGTCTTCAATGACTCTACTACTATATGCACGCTGGGCGTCTGAACTTCTGTGTCATGTATGTCTTCAATGACTCTACTACTATATGCACGCTGGGCGTCTGAATTCTGTGTCATGTATGTCTTCAATGACTCTACTACTATATGCACGCTGGGCGTCTGAAGTTCTGTGTCATGTATGTCTTCAATGACTCTACTACTATATGCACGCTGGGCGTCTGAACTTCTGTGTCATGTATGTCTTCAATGACTCTACTACTATATGCACGCTGGGCGTCTGAACTTCTGTGTCATGTATGTCTTCAATGACTCTACTACTATATGCACGCTGGGCGTCTGAAGTTCTGTGTCATGTATGTCTTCAATGACTCTACTACTATATGCACGCTGGGCGTCTGAACTTCTGTGTCATGTATGTCTTCAATGACTCTACTACTATATGCACGCTGGGCGTCTGAAGTTCTGTGTCATGTATGTCTTCAATGACTCTACTACTATATGCACGCTGGGCGTCTGAACTTCTGTGTCATGTATGTCTTCAATGACTCTACTACTATATGCACGCTGGGCGTCTGAAGTTCTGTGTCATGTATGTCTTCAATGACTCTACTACTATATGCACGCTGGCGTCTGAACTTCTGTGTCATGTATGTCTTCAATGACTCTACTACTATATGCACGCTGGGCGTCTGAAGTTCTGTGCTCATGTATGTCTTCAATGACTCTACTACTATATGCACGCTGGGCGTCTGAAGTTCTGTGTCATGTATGTCTTCAATGACTCTACTACTATATGCACGCTGGGCGTCTGAACTTCTGTGTCATGTATGTCTTCAATGACTCTACTACTATATGCACGCTGGGCGTCTGAACTTCTGTGTCATGTATGTCTCAATGATCCCACCTGGGTCTGAAGTCTCTGTGTCATGTATGTCTTCAATGACTCTACTACTATATGCACGCTGGGCGTCTGAACTTCTGTGTCATGTATGTCTTCAATGACTCTACTACTATATGCACGCTGGGCGTCTGACTTCTGTGTCATGTATGTCTTCAATGACTCTACTACTATATGCACGCTGGGCGTCGGAACTTCTGTGTCATGTATG